>JAJPUD010012324.1:19066-29782 GCA_023553655.1 Myrmecobius fasciatus
ATTCCTGAACAAGGGGAGAAATAGTTTAAGTTAATAATTTTTTTTACTACAATAAAATATTTGATTGGAAAGCTATAGGTTATTTTCAAATAGTTGACCAATGTGTCCTTGGAAAATTTTATTTTAATAACCTAACATAAAGAAAAGTCATTTTAAGACTCAAGTTAGAGAAAA
Source organism: Myrmecobius fasciatus (assembly GCA_023553655.1). NCBI lineage: Eukaryota > Metazoa > Chordata > Mammalia > Dasyuromorphia > Myrmecobiidae > Myrmecobius > Myrmecobius fasciatus. The sequence goes on from JAJPUD010012324.1 coordinate 19,241, forward strand.
AAGTACTCATTTAGTAAGTTACCTTATTTTTGCTTTTAAATGGTTATGAAACATAGTAGTACTCTTAAAATAGACACTCTAAACCTACATATATATTTCTTTTCTTCTTATCAAAGCCAGCATTTCTACTTCAATTTTTGATCCATTTCCTGTCATTTCCTCCAGAACCTTTCATATTCTGATGATGATGATGATGATGATATATGATGATGGTGATAACTAATTGTTGTATGGGGCCTGGCATTTGCCAAGCAAGTTGATGATAACTTTACAAATATTATCTCATAGATATCTGGATTTATAAATCCACATATAAAATATCAACTATATATGTGAATAGATAGATACAGTGTTGCTGTTATTCAGCCATTTAGTTGTATCTGACTTTATGTGACCTCATGCACTGCTCATGCGCTTTTCTTGAGTAATGTACTGGAGAGGCTTGCCATTTCTTTCTCCATTGTTTTTCCATTGTGCAAATGAATAAATAAGGCAAATAATAGTTAAATGATTAGCCCACAGTCACATAGCTAATGAATATCTGAGGCTGGACTTGATCTTCCTGACTCCAGACCAGTGCACTTGCTGTCCCAGACATAAATATCTATTTATTCAGTCAAATCTACAGATTTTGACTCATATAATAATATGCTTTTAATAATTAGAAGTGTCTAAGAATGAAATGCACTGCTTAAGAAGATAATATACTTGAGAAAATTAAATCTTTAGGTAAAAACTAAGTGACTTTTTGACAAGGATAGTTCTTATGATATTTATGATTTGAATAAGGGTGGAACCCTCTAGATTATCACTAGAAGATGCCTTATAGCTTTAAATTGATGATATTATGATCTATTTTATTTATGTCATAGTTATGACTTCTTATACCATTTCAATATATTTCCTAAAATTGGTGGCGTAAATTAGCATGGTGATACAAAAGGAAGAGCAGTCCATACTTGGCTATTTGCCTGATGAATAGCAGCTCACACCTGTGTCTTTCATAGTAAGGAGCCAGGTGTGGGCTGCCCCTGCTTCTGCAACTCTACAAAGTGTACGCCTATCTCATATTACCAACTGTCACATGTTAGGACTCATCCAGTAAATGTCCCAGCTCATTAGTCACAGTCTTTAACTTGGTCTAAAGTCTCAGTGTATAACAGCTGGGATAGGACTTTCAAGTATTTTTCTTCATCCTTCATTTTCCAAGAGGACAAAAGACATTATGGAAAATGTCTTGATGGACATGTGAATTGGATTTGAATGAATCAGACTTATATGAAGCTATCAACCTTACTCTCTCTTCCTGAGTCATAAAATCCCAGTGGCAAGACAAAAGTTTAAAAAATGATTGAATGATCTGGATGCAGTGAATGACCTTGCCTGGATGCAATGACCAAGCTCTAGGCATTCCATAGCTTCTGCTTCTGCTTCATGGCCCTTGAAGTAAATTACTTTTTTGTTTCTGCTTTGCTTTTTGTTTGATTGTTTTTTGTTAAGGCAAATGGAGTCAAATAACTTGCCCAGCGTCACATAGCTAGGATGTGTTAAGTGTCTAAGGCCAGTTTTGAACTCAGGTCCCCCTGACTTCAGGGCTGGTGCTCTATCTAGCTACCCCAAAATGAGTTGTTGTTATCTGCCCATTTTATCAGGAAAGTCTTCACAAGCTTTCAATAGGCATGCCTTAGTTCACTGACAAGTTTGAGGTCTGCCAACTACACTCAAACTGGTTTTAGTCCATCTGCCAAGAGGGTTGACAGTGGTGTGACTATTATAAGTGCTACAAAATCTTGGAGCCATAGGTGAGAATTGGTTGAATCAGGTGACTATACTACTTACAATCTTACAATATTATTCTTACTTTGTACACAATACATTTCATTTTGAATCAATTGATGGAAGCCTTTCCAGATTCTTCTGAAAGCATTCTGCTTATCATTTTATATAACATAATAGTAGTCTAGCATAATCATATACCACAATTAATTCAACTATTTCCCAATTGATGGGACATCCGTGAATTTCCAATTCTTTGTCCTAAGAGTTGCTAAAATATTTTTTGTTAATATAAGTCTTTTTCCAAAAATAAAAAATCTCTTACTAGTGGTATTGCTACACCAAAGAGTTTGCATAGTTTTATCATCTTTTGGGTATAGTTCCACATTGCTCTGAAGAATGGTTAAATCAGTTCACAACTCCACCTACAGTACAGTAATATCACATTTTCCTGATGTCACCTAAATGGTTTGTCATTTTTCTTTTTTGTACTAATATGCAATCTAATACATTTGTGGTAGTATTTTGGAATTGTTTTAATTTGCATTACTCCAAACAATTTTACAGCATTTTTTTTCTTATGACTATAGATATGATTATTTCATCTGAAAACAGAACTTATATTTTATGTTTTATCAATTGAGGAATGTCTCTTATTTTTACATAGGTGACTCAATTTCTTATATGTTTGAATAATATGGTCATTATCAGAGAAACTTGCATCAAAATTCTTTCACAATTGCTATTATTTTCTTATCCCCCATTTCTTCTATTTTTTTTCTTTCACTCTGTCCCTCCTCAAAATTGTTTTGATTCTGAGCATTATTTGTGAGTACTCCCTTCCCCATTCTGCCCTTCCTTCTATCACCCTCTTTCCCTTATTTTATTCACTACTCTTCCTACTTTTATGTAAGGTACCTAATTGAGTGTATATATTAATCCCTCTTTGAGCCAGTTCTGATGTAAGATTCACTCACTTCCCTTTACCTTTTCTGTCTTCCTTTCCAGTTTAAAAGCTTTTCCTTGCTTTTTTTATGCATGATAATTTATGCCATTTTACTTTTCCCTCTTCCTTTTTCTCAGTACATTCTGGTCTCACTCCTTAATTTCACCTTATATATCAAACCCTTCACATTCAATTAGCATGTATGGCCTCTGCCTATATATACTCCCTCTAAATGCACTATGAAAAAAGTTCTTATGAGTTATAACTTTCTTCTAATTCTCTTACTTGATTTTGTTTTTTTTCTTTTTTAATGATAGTAGGTTTACTTATTTTTATTACACATTGCTTTGTTAATCATGTTGGGAGAGAAAAATCAGAGCAAAAGGAAAAAAAAAGAACATGGGAGAGATTAAAAAAAAACAGAAAAAAAGAAGTGAACATAGCATGTATTAATTTACATTCAGTCTCCTTGTGCAGATGGCATTTTCTGTCCAAAGTCTATTGGAATTGCTTTGGATCATTGAAATGCTAAAAAAAACAAAGTGTTTCACAGTTGAACATCACAAATTCTTGCTGTTATTGTCCACAATGTATTCCTGGTTCTGCTTGCTTCATTCAACATCAGCTTAAGTAAATCTTTCTAGGCCTTTCTATAATCAGCTGGTTCATTATTTTTTACAGAACAATAATATTCCATTACCTTCATGTATGACACTTGATCAGTCATTTCCCAATTGATGGGTATCCACTCCTTTTTCCAATTCTTTGCTACATGCTACATGTTAAATGGTGCTACAAACATTTTTGCACATGTAGATTCTTTTCACTCTTTTATGATTTCCTTGGGATACAGATCCAGTAATGGCACACTGGGTCAAAAGGTATGCACTGTTTAATAGCCATATGGGCATAATTCCAGATTGCTCTCCAGAATGGTTGTATCACTTTACAACTTCACCAACAATGTAATATAGTGAAACCAGTTTTCCTACATCTCTTTTTATTTATTTAATATTATATAAACAATTTATATTATATATAATTATATATAAATAATAAATGAAGTAAATATTAATAAATAAATAAATAATTTATTCAATATTTATCACTACCTTTTCATGTGATCTTAACCAATCTGAGAGGTATGAAGTAGTATCTCAGAGGACTTTTTAATTTGCATTTCTCTAATCACTTATGATTTGGACTATTTTTCATATGACTGCAGGTGGTTTTAATTTCATCATCTGAAAATTGTCTGTTCATATCCTTTGACCATTTATCAAGTGGAGAATGACTTGTATTCTTATAAATTGTAGACAAATAGTTCTTCATATATTTTACAAAATAGAACTTTATCAGACAACCTAGTTATTAACATTTTTTCCAGTTTTGCACTTTCCTTTTAATCTTGTTTCTTTGCTTGTTTCTATTAGTTTTATTTGTGCAAAACCTTTTTAATTTAATGCAATTCAATTTGTCCATTGCTTTTCATTAATTCTCTAGTTCTTCTTTGGTCATAAATGCCTCTCTTCTTCAAAGATCTGATAGAAAAATTTCCCTTGTGCTCCTAAATTGTTTATGGTTTCATCTTTATGCCCAAATCATGTACCTATTTTGACCTTATTTTGTTATGGAGTGTGAGATGTAAGTTTATGCTGAGTTTCTAACAAAATTATTTTCCAGTTTTCTCAACAATTTTTGTCAAATAGTGAATTCTTCTTCCAGAATCTGGAATTTGGGGATTTATCAAATCCTACATTGCTATCAGTTTTGATTATTGTGTCATGTGCATCTAAACTATTTCACTGTTCTACCACTTCTTAGCCAGTACCAAATGGTTTTCATGAAGTCTGCTTTATAATATAAATTTAGGTTTGGTACTGCTAACCCATCATTCTTTGTACTTTTTTCTCATTAATTCCCTTGGTATTCTTGACCTTTTTTTTTCTTCCAGATGAATTTTGTTATTATTTTTTCTAGTTCTATAAAATAATATTTTGGAAGTTTGATTTGTATGGCACTGAACAAGTAAACCAATTAAGTCAGAATTGTCATTTTTATTTATCTTTTCCTGTCATCTTAGCCAATCTAAGAGGTATCTAGTGGTACTGAGGATTCTTTTTCAAATTTAAAACTTTATATTACCTCAGCCTAGCGATGAACAATTGATATTCTTCCAATTGTTTGGATCTGATTTTGTTTGCGTGAGAACTGTTTTGTAATTTTGTACATATAGGTCTTGGAATTGTCTTGGCAGGTAAACACCCAAGTATTTTATAATATCAATAGTAATTTTAAATGGAATTTCTCTTTCTATCTCTGGCTAATGGGCTTTGTCTGTGATATATAGAAATAATGATGATTTATGTGGGTTTATTTTATATCCTGTATCTTTGCTAAAGCTCTGAATTTTTCTAGGAGGTTTCTGGATGATTTACTAGGATTCCCTAAGTAAATCATTATATCATTTGCAGAGTGATAGTTTTATTTCCAGATTACCCATTTTACTTCCTCTAATTTATTTTTCTTTTGTTATTGTAGAATCTAATATTTCAAGTACTATGTTGAATAATAATGATGGTAATGAGCATCCTTGTTTTACCCCAGATCTTATTGGGAATGCATCCAGTTTCTCTCCATTACAAATAATGCTTGCTGTAGGTTTTAGATAATTACTGCTTATTATTTTATGGAAAGTTCACTTTATCCCTGTGCTTTCTAGTATTGTTAATAGGAATGGATACTCTATTGAGTATTGATATTACTTCATTACCTATGGCACACTTTAGCACAATACAGTTTCCTTCCTTATCTCTTTTAATTAGATCTATTTTTGCTTTTGCTTGATCTGAGATCAGGATCGCTATGTTTGCTTTTATTTATTTATTTATTTTTACTTCAACTTAAGCATAATTGAATCTGATTCAGTCTTTTACTTTTATACTGAATATATAACTCTGCTTTTAATGTATTTCTTATAAACAAGATATTGTGATTCTGGCTTTTAATCCAGTCTGTTATCCACTTCCCTTTTATGGGAAGGTTCATCCCATTCACATTCACAGTTAAAATTACTAACTGTATTTCCTGCCATCTTGTTTTCCCCAAGTAATAATTTTTCTTTTCTCCTTTCGCTCCTCCCCAATATTTTGCTTCGGACTATCACTTCCTTCAAACAGTCCCCAACTTTTACATTCCCTTCTCCCTTTTTTATCTGTTTACCCTTCTAATACATTCCTCCTTCTATTAGTCAACCCCTTTCCTTTACTCCTTTTTATATGTTGAGACAAGTTTCATTGTGAAGATAAATATTTCTGATATTTTCTCTTTGAGCCAAATCTCATATGAGTGTAAGTTTACACAATGCTCATCCCCTTTTTTTCTTTTCTTTGATTGTAATATTTTTTGCCACTTCATGAAATCCAATTTACTCCATTTTAACTCAATTTTCCTCTTCTTCCAGGAGAATCACCTTTCTTCCTCTAGTTTCTTTTTATATTATCACAATAAAATCAAATTATGCCTGCCTCTCTCAGTATATCCATAGAAGAGATACAGATCTGAAGAGTTAAACATATCATCTTTCCATATAGGTATGCATGCTTTTTAACTTTTAAAAGAAAGTTATTTTTTTCCTTTCCTTTTTAAACTTTTTATGCTTCTCTTGAGTTCTGTAATTGAGGATCACATTTTCTGTTCAGTTCTGCTATTTTCACCAGAAATAAATGAAATCCACCTGTTTCATTGAATGTCCACATTTTCCCCTGAAAGATAATGCTTAATTTTGCTGGGTCGTTGATTCTAGGCTGCAATAGAAGTTTCTTTGCCTTTCAGAATATAAAATTCCAGGTCCTTTGATCCATTAATGTAGAAGTTGCTAAGTTCTGGGTTATCCTGATTGTGATTCCTTGATATCTGAATTGTTTCTTTCTGGCTGCTTGCAGTATTTTTCCTTGATCTAATAATTCTGAAATTTAGCTACAATGTTCCATGGAGTTTTTATTTTGGGGTCTCTTTCAGGAGGTAATTAGTGCTTTTTTTCAATAGCTATCTTATCATCTGATTCTAGGACATTGGGAGTATGCCTTGGGAATCACTAGATTAGCAGTGACAGTGGATTCAATAACAAGCTTCATGATGCCTTAAAAAGAATGACGTATATAAATGACCACATTTAATATTACTGTAAGTTAGAACTCAGAGCTTGAATGCAATTTTTTAAAAATCAATTAAGAATTCATTTTTAATACTAATTTAAAATGAAAATTCCATCTAAATCATAGAAAGATATATATATATATATATATATATATATATGTAATAAAAATTACAATATGAAGAAAATTTTGTTAGATGATGAGGAAAATACAGTGTAGTTATCAAAAGAAATGCATTATGTATGTCAAAGCAATGGACTTTGAAGGAAGTTCAGAGATTAGCAGAAAATAATAGGTAATCCAGAGGGGAATAACCAATAAAAAATCTGAAAACTATAATTCAAGAAAAAAATGCAAAATAAATTTAGTTAAAATTTATAATAAAGTAAATAAAACACCAAATAAGAGTATTTATAGATAACCTTCAGGAAAATATTCCTTTGATTATTTTCATTACAAGGTATAGTGACTAAATATCTATGGCAAAACCAATTTTTCTCAAGTTGACAAGAGAAAGACATTTAAACATAAGTGGGGAATTGAACAGAATACTAAGTTTGGAGTCAGGAAGGACTGAGTTCAAATCTTTATCCAGGAATCTAATAGCTAAGTGATCTTTCTCAAATCACATAAATTCTCTCAGCTTCAGTTTGCTCTTAAAGAAAGCTAGATATTTTCTTATCTCTCAATTCTAAAGCTATTACTCTAAGTTTCTATAAAGCTAAACTCTTATATTTTTGTTGATGGCCTAATGTATTTTTTAAAAGGGAGCTCAGGATGCAAATGAAAATGATATGCTGTAAACATGAAATTTATTATTAAAAAAAGACAGAAACATGTATGTCTGTCATCTTCTGGAGTGTTTTCTTTATATTAAACTAAAAGGGCATTGCACAATAAAACCAACAGAAACAAGATTAAAAGGGGATCACAAAGTTGGGAAAAATCTTTACAGCTAAGGTTTCTGATAAAAGTGTCATATATAAGGAATTGCGTCAAATTTATAAGAATACAAGTCATTCCCCAATTAATGGTTAAAGAGTATGAAAAGATAATTTTCAGATGATGAAATTAAAGCCATCTATAGTCATATGAAAACATGGTCTAAATCACTATTGATCAGAAAAGTGCAATTTAAAACAACTCTGAGGTAGTACTTCACAACTCTCAGATTGGCTAAGATGACAAGAATAGATAATGATAAATGTTGGAGAGATATGGGACAACTGGAACACTAATGCATTTTTGGTGGACTTGTGAATTGATGGAACCCTTCTGGAGAGCAGTTTGAAACTATACCCAAAGGGCTACCAAGCTATACCTTTGGTCCACAGTGCCACTACTGTGTCTGTATTCCAAAAAATCTTAAAGGAGAGAAAAGCATCCACATGTGCAAAAAAAAAAAAAAAAAGTTTTGTGGCAGCTTTTTTTGTGGCCAGAAAAAATTGGAAAATGAGTAGATGTCCACTAATTTGTGAATGGCTGAATAAGGTGTGGTATATGAAGATAATTGAATATTATTGTTCCATAAAAAAAGTTGAGCAAGCTAACCTGAAAAGATTTACATAACTGATGCTGACCAAAACATTCAGAACCAGGAATTCATTGTCCACAATACCAGGAGGAATGTGTAATGAAAAACTGAAAAAACTTGATTCTTCTCAGTGGTTCAGTAATGCAAAGCAATCCCAATAGACTTTGGCCACAAAATGCCATATGCATCCAGAAAAAGAACTATGGAAAGTGAATATAAATCAATACATGCTATGTTCACTTCTTTTGTCTGTCTTTTTTTTTCTTTCCCATTTTTCCCTTTTATTTTGACTGTTCCCTCCCAACATGATTCATAAAGCAATGTGTATTGAAATAAAGAAATAAACTTAAAAAATATTTTAGAGATTTTCCCAGGTCCCTCAAAAAAATTAGATTCAATTAGGGACATTAAATCATTCAATTTTACTCCTATTCTAATACAGTTAGATTATTGTCATTTCCTGCAAATTTAAACATAGCAAATAACTACTTCATTTTTAATTTTTGAAGACAATTAAATAAATAATTAAAAATGTGTGTTTACTATTTGCCAGATGCCATCATAATCTCTTCATATACAAAGAAAGAGTAGAAACAAAGACCCTCTGCTTAAGAAATTGATATTTCAATAGAATTTCCTCTGGTTTAGCTCATTGTTTGCATTCTAAATATTATTCACTTTATATTTTCATAGAGTTTTTTAGTTCCTAAAGCAGTTTCAAATACAATTTCTAATTATACCTTACACCATACAATATGAAATAGGTCAGATATGCTTCCCAGGGTGGAGCCATGGTGGCGGAGATCAGACAGGAGTCTCTATAACCTCCTCTAACCTTCCCTCAAACCAACAACATATGAAGCCTCTAGACTGATTTTGAAGCAAAAAAATCCACAATATCTGGAGGACAACACGATTCTAGAATAAGATACTCTGGAAGAACTTCAAAACAGGTCTGTTTTAATTGGGCAGGGGCTGGTCTGCTGAACCCAGACTGCAGCACAGGGAGACCAGGGCAGGGAGCTGGAGCAGGGAGCTGGAACAGGAGTCGGAAAAGGAGTAGGAGCATTGTGCTTTTCACACACCTGGGAGTCTTCTGGGGCCTCTTGGGCCAATCTGTCTTGATTGTGGGCAGGTGGTTTGGAGGGTCTGCCTTTTGGGGGGGTAAATTGTGAACCACTGAACCCCTGATGAGCATCGGACCTAGCTGCCATTACACAGCACCCTAAGGCTGTGAGTCAATGAGCAGGACTGATCAGCACCAGAAATAATTCAATCAGAAGAACTGCCCAGTACCTGAAATAATTCAATCAGCAGAACTACCCCAGGTGAACTAAAGCAGAACTGCTCAGCACTTGACATAATTCAATCAGCAGAACTGCCCAGTTCCTGAAATAATTCAATCAGCAGAACTGCCCAAGGGCAAATTAAAGCAGTGTCCCACCTTTGCCTTAAACAGACCTCACACCTTTAAAAAAATGAATAAAAAACCAAAAAGAGCTCTCACCATAGACAACTTCTATGGAGAGAGGGAAGAACAGACCTCAAATCCTGAGGCCCCTAAAGGTAAAGCAAATCCAGAAAAAGCCCCAAAGAGAGACATAAACTGGTTTCCATGTCACAAGTCTTTCTTTGAAGATTGCATAAAAAAATCTTAAAAGACAGTTAGAAGAAACATGGGGAAAAGAAATGAGATCACTGAAAAATAAAATAGAAAAAATGGAAAAAGAATGCAATGAACAAAAAATTGTAATTGGTCAATTGCAAAAGGAACTAAAAACAGTAACTGAAGAAAATAAGACATTAAAAATTAGAATCGAACAATTGGAAATGAATGACTCATCAAGACTTCAAGAATCAGTCAAACAAAAACAAAAAAATGAAAAGATAGAGAAAAACATGAAATATCTCCTAGGAAAAACAACTGACCTGGAAAATAGATCTAGGAGAGACAATCTAAGAATTATAGGGCTTCCTGAAAGGCCGGATGAAAAAAAAGAACCTAGACACTATCTTCCAGAAAATCATAAAAGAAAACTGCCCTGATATTTTAGACCCAGAAGGCAAAATACTCCTTGAAACAATCCACCCATCACCTCCTGAAAGAAACCCAAAAATTAAGTCCCCCC
>JAJPUD010012324.1:34782-49937 GCA_023553655.1 Myrmecobius fasciatus
ATCACTCATATGTTTTGTAAATAAAAAGCTTTATTAAAAAAATAAAAATAAAAATGGAAAAAAAGAAATAGGTCAGATATTTATTACTCTTCTCAGTTTTTTAGATGAGAAAAGTTAAAGTCATAAATATTTACTGAATTATGTAAAATTCTATAGCTAGCAAATGAATGAGTCAAGATGGGTACTTTGATGGCTTAAAAGCCAATATTCTCTTCACATATCTTATTGTGGTAAATTGACTTTTTATTTACCAAAAGAGATTTAGAGAAATTGCTGCTAAGAATCCCTAGGCAGCTCAATGTAAAAGTTTCTGGTTATGTAACTAAAATGCTTGTTTAAAAACCCATGTAATTAAAATCCTTGTATATATTGCATTTCTAATTCTGATCTAAATGCACTTTCTTTAAAATGGTTATAGATTGATATCATTAAAAATTATTGATTGATAACTAAGGAACAATGTTGGAAAGTCTAATTTTTCAATCAAGGTAATGTGTAAATTTAAGAATTTATAAGGCAACATGCTAAGTATATATAGAGAGATCAGAATACAGGAATTCTGGTTTTCCCTCCAATAGGCTAGATCATGCTGAACAAATCTTATGACTTTTTGTTCCTCCAGGTTACTCATTAATACTAAAATTTGTGGAAGAAAAATTGATCTGGTTGGGAAAAATTCTAGTGCAAATTCCTCTTACCAACGTAAGCACTGATCTATTCTCCTCCCTCCTAACACAAGAAAAAAAAAAAGTAACAATGATTAGACAAATAGAACAAAGTAGTTTGATCTGTTCTTCAAAATATTTTGATATGATCTTGATTTTGTCTAGAAAACTACTTATTTATTCATTGATTACTTTGAGAGAATTTAAATCTTTTTATCATTTATAATGCAAAGATTTTCCTGAATGATAATTTTCCCCCTAATTCCTACATTATTGATTCACTCTCAGTGCTGATTTTACTGAAATTATTGACTTGGTACAGCCTATCCTGAGGACAGAGTTACTCAACTCTCAGTGAAGTTCATCACACAGATGAATGTATACAGTCCATCAGTATCCACAAAGACCCTAAGAATTCATTTCAAAAATCTTACTTCTACAAGTATTTTAATTGTTTGCTAATAGAAATATTTTACAATTCAAATTATCAGAATTTTTATAAATTCATTGTTTCATCTTTTCAGTAGTCAGACAATAACAAAAAAGAATACTTGACATATTTCCATACAATAAAGATTTATACATACACATACATATACATATACATACATCCATACAATAATGATTTAAGTTGAAGTAAGGGAGAAACAATTGTCATATATTTCAGTAGAATTGAAGTCTGAGAGTTTTCTGTTTCTCCTTCACTTATATTTGCTATTTTATTTGGCAATAGATCTTGAAGTCTTCCATTATCTCCCTTTATTTATGATTTACAAAGAAGCTTGCCTTTTAAACTGTTGTTGCCTTTGACTTTTATGGTGCTTTTTTTTGTTTTTCTACAAGATCAATAATCTGCAAACTGAAGGAATTTGAGGGGTTTTTTTTACTTTCTTCATAGTTGCACACTTTTTAAAGAATCTTAAATAATGTAACTAACATTTAAAATTATTTCTAATTTTGGTATTTGTGTTGAAATATGTATACGAATATACATGCATATATACACACATGTATATGATTGATCAGCAAGCATAAAAAATTTGAAGAAAACCAGGTGGAGGCAGCAAACATTTGAAAGTTCTGAAACATGATTTTATATGTTATCTCAGGTTGGGAAAGAAACCATAGAAAAATCATAGAAAAAATTATTACCCCCAAAAAGAGTGCTTCAGAAGACTTGAATAAATACTAAATCAAGCTTTACACGTCTACTTCTGATCTTTATAAAATCTTTATGAGGATGAATTATACATCTATTGGAGGCATCCTTGGTGACCAGGAAAGGTTTCATGATCAGTTCTTTAGTACAAACAACATCTTTATAGTCATACAATTGAATAAAAATTTGACTATATTTCCTGATGAAAAGCATGCTTGATTTGATAAAGAAAAAGGAATTCGTAAAGCTTTTGCTCCAAAAAGAACCAAAAAAATATTTCTATATTTAATAATACTCATAATTAGCATTAAGAAAAAAACAGGGCAAATAGAAATGGTCACTATCATTATCAAAGATTTTCTGTGCAAGGTCCAAAGACACTATATTTCTCTGTATATGCTGAGGCCTTTGGGATGATATTTTTTAATTCTTTGCTGAGGACTTCAGTTGCTAGAACCTGTCAATCCCTTTTCAATGGATTTTCTTATTACTCAGAAAAGAATTTTTTAAGAATTGATGAGTGCATTAAGTTGGCTAGAAAGAATCATACAGAAATTATCCACTGATAATTTCAAGAGAGGATAATTTCAGTCAGGAGAAAGTAGCTTCAAGATCTATCTCAGACTGGCTTTGCAATCCTGGACAAATCTGAGGCAGTTAGGTGGTGCAGAGGATAGAGCATTAGCTCTGAAGTTAGGAGGACCTGAATTCAAATCTGGTCTCAGACACTTAACATTACCTAGCTATGTGACCCTGGGCAAATTACTTAACCCCAATTGCCTCAGCAAAAAAAGAAAAAAAAAGAAAAAAGAAAAGAAAAGAAAAGAAAAAAAGATCCTGGACAAATCACTTACCCATGTTTTTATGTTAACCTTTATAAGAATTAATCAACAAAACATTTATCAGGGAGCATTTGTTAAGTATACAATATGTAATAGGCACTCAGTTAAGTTTTAAAATAAACATGCTTTCATATTTTGGGTAGACAACATATACATATATAGTCATCTATATTACATATATGTTTATATTATATAGATGCATATACAGTATATACAAATTTAAAATATATATACAAAATGAATAAAAGAACAAAGGATTCTAGCAACTGAAGGCAATTAGACAAAGTCTCTGCTATAGGCATGAACCTGATTATCAATTCAATAACACCTTTGCAATACCCTTGACTGAAGAAGACTGCAGATAATACTTAAAGACTAGCAAATAGCACAAAGCCTGTGCAAATTTCACAATAAGATATTGTAAACACCCCATAAAATAAGAAGAAAAAATTCAGACTTCTCTAATATGAATTGAGGACCAAAATTTTTGCTGTGGATTTTCCAGATAATGGGGGCATCACACCCCTAATCTTTGCTATGGTAAAGGGATAACTATATAATTTTAAAATCAACTTTAAAAAGCCCATTCAAATACCTCCTTGGTGTGAAGTTTTTTTTTTGTTTTTTTGTTTTTTGCATATTATGATTCAATAATTACCAGAACATCTATAATCTCTTTTCTTTTTTTACATTGATCTAGATTTTTCAGAATTATATTGTAGTCTCTAACTTGTATAATTTTTCCTTGCATTTTCCTCTCTATAATTTAATTCATTTTTGTTTAAGTACTTAGATGCTGTGCCTTCCGTATCATATTTCATTTTATCTGGTTCCTTTAATCATTTCATAGTCTCTCATTTTACCTCTTTTATCCACATATACTTTTTATTTTTTTCTTTGACTGATTTTTAAATTAATATTGTTATTTAAAAAAAAATCCGCCAGATGAATAAACTCAACACTTCTTTTAACTTACTTTTAAGACTTTATATTATAAGTATGTATTCTTAGGACAAGATATTGGTAAAGTCCCCTTTCTAATAAATTTTGCTCCTTCCTTTTAAGGATGATATTTCTTTTCTTTTTTTAACCATCCTCATTCATGAGTATCATTAGTAGCTTTGTTTTTCACTTCCTCATAGGCTGTTAATAATTTTTTCCTTCTTTCTATCTCAAAACCTCTTTTTTTATGAAAAAAAAATAGTAGGAGAAAAATGTGACCAACATTGAAAATATAAAATGGAATTATTTTGATCCTATGTATTATTCCTTCTTCTCTTTACTTAGCCCAGATTCAAAACATTATTTCTTCTGTTTTCTTTTCCTCTTTCTTAAATATCCCCTTTATGATCTACAATTGAAAGTTAGTTTTGCTAATGACTATGTTCTCCTTTGCTGTAACCTTCAGCTCTTTCTTTTTGTCCATTTTCCAAATTGTTTCCCTTTTGAATTTAATGTATTTCAACATCAATTTCTCTGTGTATATGTACATGTGTGTATGTCTGTATGCATGTGTTTGTGTGTGTGTATTTGTAGTTAATACTCTTTTGACCAATTTATACAAAAGAAAATGTCTACTCCCTGCAGAAATCTTCAAGATTTTACAAGCTTTAATGTACCCCAGTAAGAGATATATAATATGCCCACCCTATTATTCCTTTGATTTCCTTTGATATGCATAAGTTTCCTATCCCTTTCATTTTATGTGCTTAATACAACAATATTAAATAGAAGAAATTCTAAATCCTATATTTATTTAATCCCATTGACTTTCTGACCTTAGAAGATAATGGTGTTCTAAAACACATTTTTTTCTCCTATTTGAATATAAGCCTTTCATGATTATTTAATCCATTCCAATATCTGTAATATTTTTTTCAATTTCTCTTTGTCTATTATCTTTTGAATTTGTGCTTAAAGATTTTTATCTCATTCAGATCTTTTCCTCAGGAATGCCTGAAAGTAATTTATTTTATAAAAGATATTTCAATATATTTATCTCTATGTCTATATATGTTATATAATATATATGTTATATTTACTCCAGTGGGGCTATATTTGGTTTCAGAAGTATAATTATGTTTTTGTCTTTTTATTTTTATTTTTTTGCTGAGGCAATTGGGTTAAGTGACTTGTACAGAGTCACACAGCTAGGAAATGTTAAGTATCTGAGGCCAGATTTGAAATTAGGACTTCAGGGCTGGGACTCTATAGACTGTGCCACCTAGCTATCCTTTTTCAAAATCTTTTTTGTCTTTTTAATCACCCAGCCACAAATTCACTCCATATTTTAGCTTCTTCCTATGTGATCTTACCTGTGGATCCTTGGTAGTTGAAATTTCTTTCTTCTGATTTCAGAGATCCTCAATTTCATGTATAATACTCTGTTTTTGTGTTCTACTATGAATATTAAATGTTGAATTATTTTTGTTGTTTTTTAAAGTTGAGAATCCTATATATATGTATATATATATACATATATATACACATATGTAAATGTGTGCCTGCTTAAAGGCCTGGGACCTTTAGATTTTGTTTGTAAGATTCCTGAGTTTTTTCAATTTGTTGTTTTTAAAACTATTTATTTTATTTTATTTATTTATTTTTTGCTATCTGGTTTTAATAGATCTGATCGATTTTATAATTTCCTGAAATATGATATAAAAGGGTTTTTTTTACTATTATTGTTGCTGTTGCTGTTGTTTGGTCATGGCTTCTGGAAGGATGATGATTCTTAAACTATTTCTCCTTTATGTTACTTCTGATAAAATTTATTTTTGTTTATAAATTAACTTTTATTTCTTTTCAATTTAGTAGACTTTTATTTTATATTTTATTCATTTAATCATTCTTTCTTCACTCATTCATTTGGTTAAATTTTTTTTATTCATTCATCCATTGTTTATTCAGTAATTTAATTAATTGTTAAATCATTTATTCATTTGCTAATCAATTTATTCTTTCGTTTCTTTGTTATTAATTTAGGCATCATTTTAGTGTTTATTTATTTTTATTGTATTACAGCCTAATCACATTAACAATATGACTATATATTGTTCTCTGAGTGATATTATTTTCATTTCTCAAATATTTCTCAGCCATATAATAATACTGGTAGAGTAAAACATTTTGACAACTTTAAAGAGTCATCTAAATGAAAGCAATCAATTATTCATTTTAAAATAGTTTCAAAATTTCAAATTATTTTATATGCTCAAAATAATTTCATTTGAGTTTTACAAGGAGTCTATAATACAAGTGTTACTATTATTGTTATGCTTATTTTACATAACAGGAAGCTACGGCTCATGGAAGTTAAGTAAATAGCCCAGTGTGACACAGATAGGGAATCTGAGAGGTGAAATCTAGATTCAGGTATTCCAAATTTGAAGACCATAATTGGTCACATATAAATATTCTAAAGGGCAAACCCCCTCAAAAAAAAAAAAAAACAATTGGCAATCTCCCTCTCCCACACATATCATGTTTGGCTCATCTGCAATAGTACCTTAAGAAGAAATAAATATATATTAAGTCCTATAATATTATCAGAATTTCCCTCAGGCATCTGGTTCCTTCTTACACATTATATATCACAGTTTTACTTGAAAGAAGCCAAATTTGCTGGCAAGTCCTAACTTGGCTAAGCTTATTGATATAACTCTCTTCCTTTACACTCTGAACATGGAATAGATAGAAGCCAAAGCCATCCTTCAAGCCTGTTTGTGATGGCTAACTTCTCTGTATATCTTCCTGGTCATCTGAAGGGTACAAAAAATATCAGCCATCTAAAGTATGATCTTCTAGTTCTTGGCAGGTACTGAAGATTACTTTTCAAACCATGATGACCATTAATTGTGTGATTTTCCAGATGTAGGCATAGGGAACTAAGCCCAGGGAAATGAAGTGGCACTATGTCCTTGGGGAATATTCTTCTTGTGTTAGGGGAAAGAAAACCTCTACTAATAAATGTTCATAATCTTGAAAATACCTCAGTTTGTTTTTACATTAAAACTGAACTAAGCACTGTTGGTAGAATTCACTGCAACCAGCCTCCAACCTACTCTGGACTATTGAAACCCCAAATATCAATTTATGACCAAAATATTCCACTGGGATATGGAGGAACAATTACTAAAGAGTGTCTTAATATTGACTATAAAGTTGTTGAGGAATTGTGACTTTTCACGGTTCTTTTTCGCTATTATATATAAAGGGTTAAAGAAAAATAATTTTGAGTCAATAATTTGAGGCAGTTTTGAGCCAATTTATCAGTTGGTGAATTGTTTTTACTTGATAAGTTTGAAGTTATCAAGTTTAAAGTTACAAAGGTTAAAAGAAATAGTCCAGAAAGAACTTCATATATTCCTTTTGTAAAGTTTAAAAAAATCAAGAAAATTCTCATAAAAAGCCAAAATTCATATATAAATATTTATAGATCTTTGACGTTCAGGTAAACCAAGGAACTGTTTCCTATTTCACATTCTTTTGTTTTTGAATAACAATTGGAATTTTCCCCAAATTCTCTTGCCAATTTCTGATCTTCTGATTTTTGAAGGAAGCTAATTATTTCTATGTGCTGTTGCTTCAATAATGAAAACTTTTTTTGGTACTCAATTGAATAGCTAAAAAAATTAAAAGAATTTATCCCAACCCATATAATTATGATTCACTAAATAGACAAAGCCAAGGAATAGATCCATCTACTAATAATATACTTATATTTATTCCACCCTCTGAAAAAGGCTTTGTTATTTTCCTGAATATCTGTCATTATGAAAAATCAAATAAGATTTTGTATGTGGTTTCTTAGTGGGTCATTGATATTAGAAGAATAATTGTGGCTAAATGACAATATCCAATAATGTTGCCTCCTATCCTTCCAAAAAACAGAACAAGAAACAACAACAGCAATTACAAAAACTTATTGGGTCAGACTTGTAGTTCATTTAGCCCAGTATTGTGGTGATATTTTCAATAAAAGAATTTTCCATTTTTTACATGTCTCTATAATTGACATAATGATGAGAACATATAGTATATAGAACATAGTAGTTGTTTAATAAATGAAATCAATTTAGTCCAAAGGAGGAGGTAAGAGGAAAAAGAGAAGGAAAAGAAAAAAAGAGGAGGAAGAGGTAGTAGAAGAGGAGGAAGAGAAAGAATAATTGGAATTAAAATAGTTCTTCTTATGTGTCAGCCACTATGCTAAGTATTTTACAAATATTATCACATTTTATACTCAAAAAAAAACTATGAAGTAGATGCTATTACCATCTTCATGTTATAGATGAAGAAACTGAGATAGAGATTAACTGACCTGCCCAGGGTCCCACAGCTGTTAAGTGTTTGAATTGATTTAAACCAAGTTATTCTTGAATGCAAGCCTGATACTATTCCCTGCAACAATTAGCTGACATGCACAGGACAAATATAAAATAATCAGCAGAAGAAAAGCACTGGAAATTAAGAGGAATTGAACAAGGTTGTCTGTGTGAGATAGAAATTTAGTCAATGTTTATTGCATATGTACCATAAATTTTCATTTTTCCAGACTGAGAATCATTTTTTAGCGTCTGATCATCTATATTCCCTATGTACCTTTATTATTTATATAGTCTTTTCCCAGGAACATTTTCTCTTTCTGTGGTACAATGGATAGAGTGCAAGGCCTAGAGTCAGGAACATTCATTTTGAGTTCAAATCTGACCTCACATACTTACTAGCTTTGTGATTCTGCACAAGCCACTTAACCCTATTTGACTCAGTTTCTTCATCTGTAAAATGAGTTGGAAAATAAATATTATTATAATTTGTAATATATCATAAGATCTCATGAGATCTCCTAAAATATATAAATATATTAAGATAAGGCATTAATTTATTTTAAAAATATTGGGTTTGCATTTCCATATGATACTGACAGATACTTCACAAGTCCTCCACACATATTTAAAAATGCATTAAATAGATTTAAAGTCCTATAATATTACATTTGTTTCAAGATGGTATTCAAGTTGAGTAACTGGTTTACCACCAGCAACTATTTAGCTATGTTAACCCATTAAACAAAGAAATATACAATAATTACATTATTGTAATATATGCATATATATTAAATATAATACAAAAATGCAATTGCTGAAAGTTCTGTGCAATTCCTTTCTGCTTCCAAAAAGATGATGCTCCAAATCACATAAATTTTAGATCATTCCCTAAAACAGTATAACCTTTGGACCACAAAAACATAAATTTTGTTTAATTACAAAAACATTAAAATAAATGGGAGGAACTGAGCTATATCCATATAGTTATCCTTTCTATAATCAAAATGGGAAAACTTACTGAAGGTTCAACTAAGTAGAACAATAACCCCTATTAATGAAGTTAGTTTATTATTCAAGAGAAAAAATTTTGTTTGTTTTAAGAATTGTCTGTCTCCAACAGATTGCCCATGCATTGTAGAATTCTAGTATCCCTACTATGACCATTCTTGGGCACATATATTCTATATCTAAAATATATTTTATGAAAATTTTTATTGTTCACATAAACTTCCTGATTTGACCCTTCCCTGTGAGCTAAAATATGAAAAGAATTTTAAAAATCATTATTGTCAACAAAACAGTAATATATTTATTTGCATCAATTTGTGCCCTCAGCAGGGAGACCAGAAGTGGGAAGTCAATATAATGATGGTAGCATTATTATTTTTATTATTATGTGTTATACATTGATAAGCTCTTAAAATAGGATGAATTATTTCATAAATATAGAGAGTTTCTGATGAGGAATCTCTAATTTTCTCTTCTCATTATCCTGTAAGAACTTTGGGGATCACAAAGAGAATGACTACAGAAGGCTCAAAGGACCATTATGCATTAAGGATGGGATTTGAGCCTGGATCATCCTAATGAAAACATCAACTCTCTTTATAATACAATTAGAAGCTATTAACCTTTGTTTTATAGTTCTTCTTTGATAATTACCCATAATATGTTAAATACATAATTTTGACTATTTTTTCAAAGTTTCAAGAATAATATCTAAATTCTATCTTTTAATGCTTTAATAAATAAATAATAATAAATAAAAGAATAAAACTGAACATATGTACATATAGCATATGTGTATTTAATTCATCACTGAAGTGTCACAAAATAAAGTTACTACTACTAATTAAATGCTCAGTAATTCCAAGTAATATTAAATTTTTAAAAAGCTATTTCATCATATGAGAAACAAAACTGGCATTTTAGAGGATATTACAGTTTATAAAATGCTTCATATAAGTTACATGCTAAAGTTACAGGAAGTTAGGTGGTGAAATAGAAAGAGAAGTACACCTGGTGTCAATAAAGATTTTTAAGTGTCTCATGTTCCAGACACTAAGAAGATCTGGTATATTATCTGGTCTCAGAAAGAAAATATCTGACCCTGAAGAATATTTTTAACTTATATCTGTCTCAATTTCTTCATCTATAAAGTGAAGATAATAATATTTTTTAATTCTACTTTGAAAATAAAATATGAGAATAATTGTAAAGTATTTTGGAAAATGTATAGTGTTGTATAATTATTAGCTTTTTTATGTATGTAGATTTGTGTGTCTGTGCAAGCGTGCATGTGTGTGTAAAACCCATTTGATCATTACCACAACTTCATGCTGTGATCTCCATTTTACAAATGAGGAAAATGAGGCTGATTATAGTTACATAATTTATTTAGAATCACAGTGTTAGTAAATGTCAAAGACAAGATTTAGATCTAGCTCTACCTAAATGCAAGCCCAGGACTCCTTCATCTGTTACATGATGAAGCTGAGTAAGACCACACCAATCCCTAAAAAAACACTTGTCACTTTCCTATATTAGTACAAAAGCACATAGTTTGGGAAATCTCAGGTATTCAACAAACAAATAAATAAAACACCAAAACAACCTCCTCTCCTCTCCCCCTCCCAACACACACACAACACACAAAGAAAAAAAAAACCTGGAGGAATGACTGAAATACTTTTATGGGATGACTACTACATTAAAAAGGTACCTTTTCTCCTGCTCCTTCTGGGGCTGAAAAATATATATGATCCAAAATTGGGACCATGATAATATGATCTTTTCATAGATACTGATTGACAGTGATTAAAATGTACCCTTCTTCCCATTTTCCCTCCTGATTTTCTCAGGCTTATTTACTTTTAAGTATTTAGAGAAGGAAGAAAAGAAGGAAGATTTTATTAAACAGCTAATATGTACTAAGTACCTTACAGATAATTACCTCAATTCTGGGAGGTAGGTGCTATTGTAATCTTTCTGTCTCTCTGTCTGTCTGTCTGTCAGTCTCTCTCTTCTCTTTGTCTCTCTCTCATTAAGGGAAGTGAGACAAAGGTGAAATAACTTGCCCTGGGCCATATGTTTAGCAAATTTCTGAAGCTGGATTTGAACTCTGGTCTTCCTTACTCCAGGCCCAGTACTGTATCCACTTTACTCTTTCCACATTGTAGTACTTATAAAATGAAGCAACATCCCTTCTTTCCTTTGTGTGCTATGCAATGTATCCATTTAAAAAGACATACTAATTTTAACATTATTGACTGGTTTGCAGCTTCTGTAGAAATTTGTAAGTATTCAAAAAGCATGTCTAGCAGATTGGGTTGGAAATACCAGATGGCACTTCACTCATAATTTGGTCATCGTTTTCTATTCACAAAGACTATAAGGAACACTTAGAGGATGCTGAATGATTTATTGAAGAAATTGAAGTAGACAAATTTTATGTAAAACTTGATAATGTGGTGGAGGAAAAGGCCCTGGTGCTGATTGACTTATTCAAAATTAACCTAAATAAAATGTCTGAAATTTTATCAATCAAAGAATACTCAAAATTTGAATAAGTGCTTTCTTTTATTTTGAATTTGATACATTTTTATTTGAAATTCATTTTTTTCTTATGAAATTAACTCATCCAATAAACACATTGACATGAAAAATAAAATAACAAGTGGAATGTATGTTAACTTAATATTTTGTAATATATATTCCTTGTCATTAAATATGCTTTCAACTCAATCATGTTTAAAAACATCTTATATCCCTTATTTTCATTTTCTCTCATATTAGCCAATGATAGATGTGAGGTGGTACCTCAGTGTTGTTTTAAGTGAATTTCTCTAATCAATAGTGATTTAGAGTGTTTTTTCACATGACTACAGATAACTTTAATGTTTTCATCTGAAAACTGCTATTCATATGCTCTGACCATTTCTCATTCAGAGAATAATTTTATTCTTGTAAATCTCACTCAGTTCTCTATAAATTTGAGAAATGAGCTGTTTGTGCAAAGCCTTTTTTAATTTAATGTAATCAAAACAATTTATTTCAGATTTCATAATGTTCTCTGTTTCTAGTTTAGTCATAAATTCTTCCCTTTCTCATAGATCTGATAGGGAAGTGGTTCCTTTTTCTACTAATTTTCTTCTGGTATCACCTATTTTTTATCTAAAGCATTGATCTATTTTGATTTTTCCTGGCATATGGTATGAAATGTTGGGCTATATCTAGTTTTTACTGGACTATTTTTTTTTAAGTTTTTCTTCCAGTTTTTGCCAAATAGTGATGCTTATGCCAGAAGCTAGAGCCCTTGGGTTTATCTAACAGCAAATAACTGTGATCAGTTAGTACTTTTTTGTGTGTATTTAATTTATTCCACTAATTCAACAACTGCTTCCTGATTGATGAATAGAGCAATAAAACAATATTTGTAGAAATCAAGATTGACTTAACTGGCAGAATATTCAGTGCTAGTAAAATAAAAATTATAGCACTACCTAAATTAATGTATAGATTTAGTGCTATGCCAATCCAATTGCAAAGAGATACTTTCTAGAATTAAAAAGAAATTATAATAATGATTTCAAATAACAGTCATGTACTTGAATATAATGTTTAGAATCTCAAAAAGATTATGAAAAAAAAGAGTAGAAATGAAGAAAACATTCTCCTCTACCTTTTAAATTATATCATAATGTTGTAATCATCAAAACTATTTGATACTGGTTAAAATAAATCAAAGTATATAACAACAGTAGAGTAACCTAGATAATGATCACTTGGAAACAAATGAACCTAGCAATTTAATGTTCAATCAACTTGAGAACAATAATTACTTGGAAAAGATTTGCCTATTTAACAATAACTTCCATAAAATAGTTTGGCACAAATTAGATCTAGACCACCTTCTTATGATAGAGAATAATAAAATAATCATATTTGATATAAATATGATATTAACAACGTGGCTAAACTCAAGATGGATATTTTATATTAAAGTTAAAATTATGTCATTAAAATATAGAAAAATATGAAATACTTTTTTCATCAAAAAAGGGAATGAATGATAAGAACAGAGGATTTTAGTTCTCCAAAATTAAAAATTTTTCATTTGAAGAAAATTTTTACTAGGATAAAAGAAAAATAAGGAGAAAAATATCAAATCGTTCCATTAGTTTTTTTTCAAATATACTATACAAGCTATACAGATGTTTTATATGTAGAAAATAAAAAAGCATCATTCTCAATGTATGAGCTTTTGTTCTGATTAAATAATAAGGGAAATAAAAGTCAAAACAATTCTGTGATTTAACCTCATTCCCCCAAATTGGCAAAAATGGCAAAAGAAGGAAATAGGCAATTTTGAAGGAGTTTAAGATAGGCAATGAAATTAGTAAAAAAGCTAAATGGGTCAGTATTTTTCAAGGAACTTGATAAGATATGCTGAACCACATAAAGTTATTTCTCGAGAAATAAAGCCTTAATATGAAGCCTTAAAATGGCTTTTGAGGAAGAAATTAAAAATAATTATATTTATTTAGAGATTTTAAATTAAAATTAACAAATATATTGTGATTTATCATAAAATTCAAGCTTGTATCTACTAAATCATATATTCATAAAGGAAGTTTGAAAGTATTTCACAAGGTGAACTAAAATATAATCACAAAATTGTAATAGAAATTTTAATAAAAGAAAGTAGTAATAGTCAAAGTTTCTTTTAAAAAAAACAACATATTACAGGGATTTTCCCATATTATTATCAGTCATAAATAATTGATTGTACCCACATTGCCCCTTCTTTTTATAAAGTAAAGCAACTTAACAAATAAATATACAAAATACAATTTATCCCATGCATTAAGCATGAGCTGGTGCAGCATTTTTTCTATTGAAACATGGGAAATATGTTCCATTATCAATCATAAACATCATTTATAAATCAATAAACTATATTTAGTTAAACCTTTGAGCACTTATAACAAAAGTCAAAATCAACAAAATAGAAAAGATAAAAAGAAGAAAATAGTTGCATATAACCATAATGCCTCCAAATTTATTTATGTGTACACATTTTTAACTTTGACAAATGCAAAATAGATGAATCCAAAAAGTGCCCACTCAACCAAAATTGTAGAAGCTTAGCAAATATAAAGCACTCACCAGCACCAGGAGCACAGGAGCCCACAAAACATATCAACAGGCAAACATTCATACCATTTCCGCATAAAAAGGATTAATATTTAAATGAGGATATTAA
This sequence comes from Myrmecobius fasciatus, assembly GCA_023553655.1. Lineage (NCBI taxonomy): Eukaryota > Metazoa > Chordata > Mammalia > Dasyuromorphia > Myrmecobiidae > Myrmecobius > Myrmecobius fasciatus. The sequence goes on from JAJPUD010012324.1 coordinate 49,041, forward strand.
TTTATTAAATTAGTAATTCCAAACATTTCAGAACAAAATGGCAAAAGCTTGTTAACAGAATTGCTAAAAACTATACGAACAATTACATAAATAATGTTGAAATCTTTCTAGCAGGATGGGCAAAATGGAGTTTGGAGAACTGATACCATAATCTCTGCACCTAGGAAAAAGACAACAGCCCTTCAAAGGAGAACCAGAGAACCATCAGTTTGATACCAGAAGTTTTTTATCCTAGGCAGAGTAATTTACTATGACTTGGGGTCTTCTCTTGTCTTAATCTTACAAGATAAATTGAATCCAAAACTCAAAACTTGGCAAGTCCTGCATTGTTTTTCTGCATACTACTTCTTTTTATCTCACTCCTATTCCTATTATATCTCTTGTACTCTTTTCTTCTTTTGACCAGGACGGGAAATATTGTTTCTTCACTTTTTTCCCAATTCTCAAATGTTTTACATAAAGTTTATTAGGAAGTTTTCCCAGGCTGTCGATTTTGTCAGGAAAAAATAAACAATGGATGCTGGTTCTTTAACAGTTATTTTCTGAAATGAAAAGGGAATTTTTCAAGCAGTGTACTGAAGTTTAGATTAATGTGAATTGCTTACATGGTGTCATTTATAAGTCTTTTACCCTTTGTACCCTACAAAAATACACAATAAGAAGTTAAAATCTATAAAGACTTTAAATAAAATTTTCGTATTCCATATTTCAAGATGGAAACCCTTTTTGGGAAACTAAAAATGTTTTTGTATATGTATGCATAGATAGATAGGTAGACATAGATATAGATATAATTATCTGCTTGATATCTTGATCTTACGATGTGAACTTCTTAATCCAGTACAAAAGGTCAATTTAGATGTAAATATTTGATGTGATAATTACAGCAGCTTATGC
>JAJPUD010012325.1:13680-27650 GCA_023553655.1 Myrmecobius fasciatus
GATGCCCTTCAATTGGAGAATGGCTGAATAAATTATGGTATATGAATATTATGGAATATTATTGCTCTGTAAGAAATGACCAGCAAGATGATTTCAGAGAGGCTTGGAGAGACTTACATGAACTGATGCTGAGTGAAATGAGCAGAACCAGGAGATCATTATACACGGCAACAATAGTACTATATGACGATCAATTCTGATGGACATGGCTCTCTTCAACAATGAAATGTTTCAAACCACCTCCAATTGTTCACTGAAGAAAGCCATATACACCCAGAGAGAGGGATGTGAAATGTAGACCACAACATAACATTCTCATACTCCTTGACTGATGTTTGCTTACATTGTGTTTCCTTTATCTGATATATCTTTTGGGTAGGTAAGATTTTTCTTGCACAACAATGATAAGTTTGGAAATATGTATACATATATTCGATTTGCCAATATTTTAACATAATTAACATGTAGTGGATATCCTGCCATCTAGGGGAGGGGTGGGGAGTTGGGGGGAAAATTTGTAACAGAAAGCTATGTAAGGGTTATTGTTGAAAAATTAACCACACATATGTTATGCAAATAAAATTTTAAAAAAATACTTTTTGAGCTCTTCCAGAAAAAGAAAGATTAGGAGGGAAGCAATAAATTGGGAAATCATCTTTACATTTAAGGGTTCTCATAAAGGTCTCATCTCTAAAATATATAGAGAATTGTCTCATATTTATAAGAATTCAAGCCATTCTCCATTCAATAAATGGTCAAAAGATATGAACAGACAATTTTCAGAGGATGAAATTAAAATTATTTGTAGTCATATGAAAAGGTGCTCCAAATCACTATTGATCAGAGAAATGCAAATCAAGACAACCCTGAGGTATCACTACACACCTGTCAGATTGGCTAAAATGACAGGAAAAGTTAATGATGAATGTTGGAGGATATGTGGGAAGGCTGGAACACTAATGCATTGTTGGTGGAGCTGTGAACGGATCCAGCCATTCCGGAGAGCAATTTGGAGCTATGCTCAAAAAGTTATCAAACTGTGCATACCCTTTGACCCAGCAGCATTTCTATTGGGCTTATATCCCAAAGGAATCATAAATGAAGGAAAGGACCCCACATGCGCAAGAATGTTTGTGGCACCCCTTTTTGTAGTGGCTAGAAACTGGAAACTGAATAGATGCTCTTCAATTGGAGAGTGGCTGAATAAATTATGGTATACGAATGTTATGGAATATTATTGCTCTGTAAGAAACTACCAGCAGGACGATTTCAAAGGCCTGGAGAGACTTGCATGATCATTATATATGGCAACAACAATACTAGATGATGATCAATTCTGATGGACATGGCTCTCTTCAACAATGAAATGTTTCAAACGACTTCCAATTGTTCACTGAAGAAAGTCATATACATCCAGAGAGAGGGATGTGAAATGTGGACCACAACATAACATTCTCATACTCTTGATTGATGTTTGCTTACATAGTGTTTCCTTCATCTGATATGTCTTTCATATAGATATGTTTTTTTCTTGCACAACAATAAGTGTGGAAATATGTATTCATATATTTGATTTGTCAAGTATTTTAACATAATTAACATGTAGTGGGTAGGGGGGAAATTTTGTAACAGAAAACTATGTAAGGGTTAATGTTGAAGAATTACCCATACATATGTTTTGCAAATAAAATAAAAAACTATCTACTAGTTATTCAACTTCTTTAACACTCAAGAAAATATATAAAGCATTAAGTTTGTGAAGTTTATGAAGGAAGGTTCCATGCAGGCAAAAATATAAGTAATGTATGTTATTTTCTCAGAGGCTTTCAGATCTCAATCCTCAATTTATCATACAAGGTAATGAAACTATTTGAACAAACATGTCACAACTTATGAACTCAGAAAGATGCTATCATTTAAAGTCATCACCTTAGTGATTATTACAATGAGGCTACCATTTTGGAAGAATCTCTTTGGTAATTGTCTTTAGAGCCAATGTCCTGATATATTTAATGAATAAATAATGTATTGATTGATTTTGTTGTTCAGTTCTTTTTCAGTCATGTCCAATCCTTTGTGACCCACATTTGGAATTCTCCTGGCAAAGGTAATAGAGTGGTTTGCCATTTTCTTCTCCAGCTCATTTTATATATGAAGTAATTGAGGCAAACAGGACTAAATGATTTGTCCCAGGTCACAAAACTAGTAAGTGTCTGAGGCCATATTTGAATTCAAGAAGAGTCTTCTTGAATCCAGGCCCAGCACTCCATCCACTGAGGCATCTAGTTGCCTCATTATTATCTCCAAAATGTTTGGAGAATTGGCAACATCACACAATAAGTATATAACTTTTTGAAGGAGAAAGGGCCTTGTTTTGGACCTATTACCTCTTATTAATATTACTTAAGAGACCTTGGGAAAACTCCTTAACTGTTTGAATCACAGTTTCCTCATCAATAAAATGATAGGGTTTAATCTAGATTCTTTTAAAAATCTCTTCCAACCAAAATCTATGATCTTGGGTTGGGTTCTTAAATGTATAGTTTGTGGTGTGTTTTCTCTTTAAAATTCTGTTTTAAATGTTCCTCCAATTTGTCTATATTGGCTTATAAAATTTTCTTCGAATATTGGCTCATTCAATATTATTACAGAGTGTTTCCCCTCTGTGCCAGAGATGGTGAGTAAAACACCAACACAATCTGTCTAGTGTAATGAAAAGAAAAGAAAATTAGAGCCATGAATGGGATTAAGCCCTAGTAATTGGAAAACATCCCTCACAAAGTAGAAATTGCCATTTCTATTCAGCTTATTTTGTGATAAATTCCTGGGAAGCTAGTAGTAGCTAATTTTTCTGCCCCTATTTAATCAAGAATCATCCTTGAATGCAAAAGGAAGAACTCATGAAAACTAGAATATAAATAAGTTCCTAATAAATAATGTATTGATTGATTTTGTTGTTCAGTTCTTTTTCAGTCGTGTCCAATCCTACATCTATAGAAAAGAGACCTCTGGGGTAAAGATCAAGGACTTCTGAGTTTGTATTATGGCTAATGTACTAGCAGAGTAGCTCTGAGGTCATACTAGTCAGCAATAACAGTCATAAAGTGAATTAAACAGGAAAAAACAGAATTTTATAAGTGATTCACTTTGCACAGCTGCTTAGACCTATAAAGACTTCAGCATCTCCTTGAAAACCTGATAATATAGTCTAAGAGAGATCCTGCTAGCATTTCCCTAATGGTGAATCCAAGGTGAGTGTTCTTGAAAATGTTCCGTTATTAGCATGATCATCACCATTACTCCAATCCTTTTCATCAACAACATCTTCTTTGGGTATCAAGGCTGACTTTTGTGTTTTTATACATTTGAGAACTTGCTGAAACCAAAAAAGTCAGCGTATTGACACTCAATAATTTGTTAAAGAGGAAAGTATATGATCATCAATGCATGAATAAAGTTCAAATAGAAGAATGATAACTGTATTTCAAGGCAAGGTACTCCAAATACTAAAGTTCAAGAACAGAAGGAAAGGTACAAATATTTATTAAGTGCCTTTGCGCCAGTCACTGTGCTAAGAACTTTAAAAAAAATATTATCTTATTTGCTCTCAACAACTCTGTGAAGTAGGTACTATTATTATTCCCATTTTATGATTTAGGAAACTGAAGTAGAAAGATCTCAAATAAGAGAATATAAATTCAGACTAGAAAAATAAGAAATAAAATTACTAAAGAAAATAAAGCAAAGAAATAGTTGAAAAAAGGCACAGAGGAAAGAAACTAAGAAAAACAGCTGTTGGAGGGAGAAGAGGGAGGATTTTGAATTAACTACTTAATCAAGAGTAGGAAAAGAAGGGGGGAAACAAAAGAAATTGATATCTAAAAAAGAAAAAAAGCAACATTTAAAGTCAATAGAGAGGGTATGATAGTAGTGAGAAAGAGATCCTATGGGAATAGGTCTGCATTAAAGTAATTTAAAATTAATTGAAAGGACAAAGTATTAAATTAAAAATAGAAATAGTTTAAAATTCATTTTAGAAGAAATGAAGATGAGGTACATATAGGAGAAACAAAAACCTAACTCTCATAATTATAAGTGTGAATGGACTAAAGCAATCCAGTAATACAAAAGAAAGCAGCAAAATGAATAAGCAAAATCCTACTAGTACTAGTTCAAAGAGTACTTTAATATTTATAAAGCACTTTATAAAAATTATCTTATTTTATCTTCACAATAACTCTCATTGATTATCCTTTATTTATAGATAAAAATGAGACAGGCAGTGGTTAAGTGACTTGCCCAGGATCACAGAGCTACTAAGAGTCTAAGGTTAGATTTGAACTCAGGTCTCCCTGACTTCAAGTCTAACACTCTATCAGATGTGCCTTCTAGATGTATCTAATTCACTTGCATGTCATGATATCACCTCCCTGAGGTCATGGTCCTCTTCAAGAATGAAGGACTCCCTTTCTAAATGAATCTGGGAAAGGAAGACTTCCCTCTCTTCCTTCCTTTTCTCCCTTTTTCCCTTCCTCACCTTTCTTTTTCCCTTCCTCCTTCCTTCCTTCATTCCTTCCTTCCCTTCTTTCCTCCCTCTGTCCCCATAGGGTATCATACCTTTACTTATAGATGCTCTCAAAAACATTTTTTTCTATTTTGCATCTCTGAACCCTCCCAAGATATCTTGGGGCTTACTGACTACACCAATCTGATTCTCGTTGGCCATCAATAGGTCCTAGACCAAGCCCTGTTTAGTCATTGTTTGGATCCTGATTGTCTCAGATGGAATGTAAATAGCAGTCATTTCTGCTTTGGCCAAGGTCTCTCATTTTATCCAGCACCATCTCTACTCATCCTGATCAGTATCTGGACACTGGGCCCAGGTGACTCTGGAGGGGAAAGTGAGGCAGGTGACCCTGCACAGCCCTCCCTCCATCCCTCACTTCAATCCATGTCATGACATCACCTCCCTGATGTGGTGGTCCTTTTGGAGAAGGAAGGACAAACAACAATATCTTTCTAAAAAGGAAAAAAAGAGAATGGAACAAACTATTAGCAATTTTAATGTTAAATAACCAGGTAAATGGAACAATGGATAGAGGCCTGGGCTTAGAGAGAGAAAAATATGAATTTAAATTATTTTTTCATATTTTTATTTAGATGTGTCACACAGGACAAATGACAATTTCTGTTTACCTTACTTTCCTCAAGTGTAAAATGAAGATAAATCTAGTACTTCCCTCACATATTTTTTGTGAGGATCAAATGACTTTATATCTTAAAGTGCTTAGCACGGTGGTATATATATATATATTATATATATATGGCATTGTATAAATGCTAGATTTGATAAAGGTGTGCTCCCACCAAGGTCACTTCTGACTGTTGCAGCTTAGCTTGAACACTGATGCACGAGTCCCTCCCTTCTGTATGTCAATATTGGGGTCCATCAAGTACAGTGACTGGGCAGAGTGCCAGACACCCAATAGGGACATATTATATTCTAGCATGGAGTCCAGCTCTCAGACATCTCATGATTCTCCTGAGCTCTCAAAGCCCACAAGGTCAGAACCTACTTTATCAGCCCCCTACTACTCCTTCAGCTAAGGTAGGAAAGCATAGACACAAGGAGAGTAGCAGACAAGGGACAGTGTATTTGTGGCTTTAAATCAGCTCCAGGTGACAGAACAGGTCACTGACACTGGTGTTACTACTTATATCAATAACAAAGCTAGGGGTTTCTTGCTAGCTAGGTGACCTTCTCCCACCTGGAGGCCCACCCTAGCTTTTCCACCTCCTGGCATTACAGGAAAAGAAATAATAGTGGATTTTTCCCTATGGAAGTCTTTTATATGGATTCCCAGTTCCATCTCTGCAACCAATTAAAAATCCTTTTCTTCACAATATTTGTAATGAAGGAAACAGTCCTAGCACATGTACATATGCTGCAAAGTCCACATGAAAATCACATTACCCTTTGTGCATGCTCCTTATGGGGGCTTCACTCTCATTGGTCAGGCCTTTTTACACTTCCTTCCTTGTTTAAAACAATTTGCTGTCTTAGGCAAATCTACCAGGTACATATTATCCATGTCTTCAATCCAGGAGGATTCTTTGGAGTCTTGGGGTAGCAATAAGCCTTGTGTTTTCACTTGCTTCCCCTGGGTTATACAGGAAAAAGTTTCAAAAATAAATGTGGGTAAATCATCAGCATTTTTATATATTATCAACAAAGTTCAGCAGCAAGAGATACAAAAAGAAATTCCATTCAAAATAATGGATGATAGCATAAAATATTTGGGAATCTATCTGCCGAGAAAAAGTCAGAAACTATACAAACTAAACTACAAAACACTTTCCACACAAATAAAATCAGACCTAGTCAATTGGAAAAACATTAAGTGCTCATGGGTAGGCCGAGCGAATATAATAAAAATGACAATACTACCCAAACTAATTTACTTATTTAGTGCCATACCAATCAAACTCCCAAGAAATTATTTTACAGATCTAGAAAAAAACAGTAGCAAAGTTCATCTGAAGAACAAAAGGTCAAGAATTTCAAGGGAATTAATGAAAAAAAAGGCAGATGAAGGTGGCCTTGCTGTACCAGATCTAAAACTATATTATAAAGCAGCAGTCATCAAAACCATTTGGTACTGGCTGAGAAACAGAGCAGTCGATCAGTGCTATAGGATAGTATATCAGGACAATCTAGGTGATATCTATAGCAATTTAGTATTTGATAAACCCAAAGACCCCAGCTTTTGGGATAAGTATGCACTATTAGGCAAAAAACTGCTGGGAAAATTGGAAACTACTGTGGAAGAAATTAGGGCTTGACCCACACCTAACACTGTATACCAAGATAAGATCTAAATGGGTTCATGATCTAGATATAAAGAGTTATATTGTAATCAAATTAGAGGAACATAGGATAGTTTACCTCTCAGACCTGTGGAGATGGAATAAATTTATGTCCAAAGAAGATCTGGAACTCTTAATTGAACACCAGATAGATAATTTTGATTATATGAAGTTAAAAAGTTTCTGTACAAACAAAACTGATGCAGACAAGATTAGGAGGGAAACATCAAACTGGAAAATCATCTTTACATTTAAGGGTTCTGATAAATGTCTCATCTCTAAGATATATAGAGAATTATCTCATATTTATAAGAATTCAAGCCATTCTCGAACTGACAAATGGTCAAAGGATATGAACAGACAATTTTCAGATGATGAAATCAAAACTATTTCTAGTCATATGAAAAGATGCTCCAAATCACTATTGATCAGAGAAATGTAAATTAAGACAACTCTGAGGTACCACTACACACCTGTCAGATTGGCTAAAATGACAGGAAAGGATAATGACAGGTGTTGGAGGGCATGTGGGAAGGCTGGGACACTGATGCATTGTTGGTGAAACTGTGAACGGATGCAGCCATTCTGGAGAGCAATTTGGAGCTATGCTCAAAAAGTTATCAAACTGTGCATACCCTTTGACTCAGCAGTGTTTCTATTGGGCTTATATCCCAAAGAAATCATAAAGGAAGGAAAGGACCCCACATGTGCAAGAATGTTTGTGGCAGCTCTTTTTGTAGTGGCTAGAAACTGGAAACTGAAAGGATGTCCATCAATTGGAGAGTGGCTGAATAAATTATGTCATATGAATGTTGTGGAATATTATTGTTCTGTAAGAAACAACCAGCAAGATGATTTCAGAGAGGCCTGGAGAGACTTGCATGAACAGCATGCTGCTGAGTGAAGTGAGCAGAACCAGGAGATCATTATTCACGGCAACAACAATACTAGATGATGATCAATTCTGATGGACATGGCTCTCTTCAACAATGAAATGTTTCAAACCAGTTCCAACTGTTCAGTGAAGAAAGCCTTATACACCCAGAGAGAGGGATGTGAAATGTGGACCACAATATATCATTTTCATGCCCTCTAAAAAAAAGAGTGAAAATCATGATTGCCCCAAATACAGAACTATGTAGAATCGACAGAATATTTCACAAAGTTTTTTTAGAGTTCAACTTGCCTAGTACTTAATTAGGGTCTGTTTTGGTGCTTAAAATAAACTTGCTCAATATAAAGACAGAAAAAAGGAAAGAGCAAGATTACACTTTTGTGCTTATTTTATTTTTTGTTTGCTTTATTATTTATTGCTTTATGATTATTAGTCTATTTTTTGGATTTCAAATTTTAAAAATTGAATCTTGAATTGATTAATCCTCTTTTCCTATTTTTAATGTCTATTAAGTGCCTACTATGTGCCAGACACCAACTAAACAATGGTGATACAAAGAGAGGCAAAAGGGAGTCCCTGACCTTAAGGTGCTTACAATTTAATGAGGGAGAGAATACGCAAACAGTTTTGTACAAAGCAAGCTATGCAGGGGATAAATAGGAAACAATAACTTTCAATTCCCATGCTACCATGTATATGAAACCTTTCTGATCTCCTTAGCTATTGATATACCTCTGCTCTAGATCACTTTATACTCTGTGTATTTGTGTGTGTGTGTTCTTCTCCATCATAATGTTCAATTTTTTAGGGCAAGGACTGTTTCACTTTTATTTTTATAGTCTCAGTTATTAGAAAAGTGCCTTATACATACTAAGTGTTTAATAAGCACTTGCTAATTAATTGATTTGGCACCTTATTAAGGATAACACCTAGGGCTAGACACTTGTTGACCAATTCATACCTCATTGAGGTTAGTGATTGAGTTTCAGTGGTTAAGGATTAATTAATTGACTTGGGCTATTAGTGAATTGAAGGGTAGGTTTATAAAAGGAAGTCTCCATTACAGTGCTGTACCTTCTTTTTTTACAGAAAGCTCCTAAGAGATCTGAGTACTAATCAGAAATATTAAAAGAGACTTTATTCACTGCAGGGAGAGGGAAGGAAAAAATATATAATCATATCATTTCAGGTACAAACCACCCTCTCTCTTATCTCTATAAATGAAAGCCCTGGAGAGACAATAGCACAGCTTGCTTTGTCTATACTTGTTGCCATGATATTTCCTGATTAGATTATAAGCTCCTTGAGGACAGGGACTGTATTTTGCTTCTCTTTGTATCTTCACTGCTTAGCACAGTAGATGCTTAATAAATGTTTATTGCTTATTGATTGAAAGAAAGATCGGGGGGGGGGGGAGCTGAGCCAAGATGGTGAACTGCAGACAGCATTCTCTGTGAGCTCCTGAGACCTTCCCTCAGACCCAGACAAATTAAGCCTCTGAACTGGTTCTGGAGTGAGGGCTCCACCAAATACTTGGACTACAGCACACTTCTATCAAAAATCTATTTTCAAAGAACGCAGGAGAAAGTCAGTTTTAGACGGGCAGGGGATAGAGCAGCTCCCAGTGCTCAAACGCCAGTGCGCAGCTGGGGTGCAAGTCCGGGGATGTTATGGAGCAGAAGATTTTAGGCTGCCAGGAAGTTCCTGGGAGAAGCTTGGGCCACTTTGCTCTGCTTGCAGGCAGGTGCTTTGGCAGATTTGCCTTTGATAAAGGGTGGATTGAGAACAGCTGAAAGCGTGGTCCTAGTGCAGATCTAGGTGCCCAGCTTCAGACCAGAAGTCAACTCAGCAAACTGCCCCAGGGCAAATTGAAACTGCAGCAGAATTCCCTGATGGTGACTGATACCTCAGCTCAAAATCATGAGCAAGAAGCAGAAGAGAGCTCTCACCATAGAAAGCTTTTACGGAGAGGAAGTAGGGGAGATCCCAGATCCTGAGGTTCTGAAAATAATCCCAGAGGAAGTCACAAAGGCAGGCATGAGCTGGTCCCCCTATCAGAAGGCTTTCCTGGAAGATTGCATAAAGAATCTCAAAAGAGAGAAGAATGGGGAAATAAACTGAGAGCAGTGTAAGAAGGAAACATCGCCCTGCAACAGAGGTGAAAAACTGGAAAATAAGACTAGGAGTATACTTTTTTCTCAGGGGTTCATGGTACTTATATGGAAATTGGTCATTTGGTAGGGCATAAAAACCTCAAAATCAAATCCAGAAAAGAAGAAATAGTAAATGCATCCATTTCAGATCATGATGCAATTAAACTCCACATGTAATATAAGGCCAGGAGAAAATAGACCAAAAGTTAATTGGAAATTAAATAATCTAATCCTGAAGAATGAATGGGTGAAAGAGCAAATTATAGACACAATCGATAATTTCATCCAGGAGAATGACAATAATGAGACAACATACCAAAATTTGTGGGATACGGCCAAATCGGTTATAAGGGGTATAAAGTTACCCCTTACTTGCTTACTTGCATAAAATAGAGAAAGAGAAGATCAATGAATTGGGCTTACAATTAAAAAAAACTAGAAAAAAAGCAAATTAAAAACCCTCAATTAAATACCAAATTGGAAATTCTGAAAATAAAAGGTGAGATTAATAAATTTGAAAATAAGAAAACTATTGAATTAATAAATAATACTAAGAGTTGGTTTTATGAAAAAACCAACAAAATAGATAAGCCTTTAGTTAATTTCATCAGAAAAAGGAAATAGGAAAATCAAATTGTTAGTCTCAAAAATGATAAGGGAGAACTTTCCTCCAATGAAGAGGAAATTAAAGTAATAATTAGGAGTTACTTTGCCCAACTTTATGCCAATAAATTTGATAATCTAAATGAAATGGAGGAATATCTACAAAAATATAGATTGCCCAGGTTAACAGAAGAGGAAATAAATTATTTAAATAACCCCATTTTAGAAAAAGAAATAGAACAAGCTATTAATCAGCTCCCTAAGAAAAAATCTCCAGGGCCAGATGGTTTTACATGTGAATTCTACCAAACATTCAAAGAACAATTAATTCAAATACTATACAAACTATTTGGAAAACAGGGACAGAAGGTATACTGCCAAATACCTTCTATGAGACTGATATGGTGCTGATAGCTAAACCAGGTAGGGTGAAAACAGAGAAAGAAAACTATAGACCCATTTCCCTAATGAATATTGATGCAAAAATTTTAAATAAGATTTTATCAACGAGCTTACAGAAAGTTATCTCCAGGATAATACACCATGACCAAGAATGCAGGGCTACTTCAATATCAGAAAAACTATCAACATAATCAATTATATTAATAAGCAAACTAACAAAAACCATATAATTATCTCAATAGATGCAGAAAAAGCATTTGATAAAATCCAACACCCTTTCCAACTAAAAACACTAGAGAGTATAGGAATAAATGGGATTTTCCTTAAAATGATTAGTAGCATCTACTTAAAACCATCAGCAAGCATCATATGTAATGGAGACAAATTAGAACCATTCCCAATAAGATCAGGAGTGAAACAAGGCTGCCCACTGTCACCATTACTATTTAATATTATATTAGAAATGTTAGCTTTAGCAATAAGAGAAGAAAAAGAGATAAAAGGTATCAGAGTAGGTAATGAAGAAACCAAATTATCACTCTTTGCAGATGACATGATGGTATATACTTAGAGAACCATAGAGACTCAACTAAAAAACTACTAGAAACAATTCACAACTTTAGCCAAGTTGCAGGATACAAAATAAATCCACATAAATCATCAGCATTTTTATATATTACCAGCAAAGTTCAACAGCAAGAGATACAAAAAGAAATTCCATTCAAAATAATGGATGATAGCATAAAATATTTGGGAATCTATCTGCCAAGAAAAAGTCAGAAACTATATGAACTAAACTACAAAACACTTTCCACACAAATAAAATCAGACCTAATCAATTGGAAAAACATTAAGTGCTCATGGGTAGGCTGAGCGAATATAATAAAAATGACAATACTACCCAAACTAATCTACTTATTTAGTGCCATACCAATCAAACTCCCAAGAAATTATTTTACAGATCTAGAAAAAATAGTAGCAAAGTTCATGTGGAAGAACAAAAGGTCAAGAATTTCAAGGGAATTAATGAAAAAAAAGACAGATGAAGGTGGCCTTGCTGTACCAGATCTAAAACTATATTATAAAGCAGCGGTCATAGAAACCATTTGGTACTAGCTAAGAAATAGAGTAGTCGATCAGTGGCATAGGATAGGATATCAGGACAAGGTAGGTAATAATGTTAGCAATTTAGTGTTTGATAAATCCAAAGAACCCAGCTTTTGGGATAAGTACTCACTTATCGGCAAAAACTGCTAGGAAAATTGGAAACTAGTGTGGAAGAAATTAAGGCTGGACCCACACCTAATACCACATACCAAGATAAGATCTAAATGGTTTCATGATCTAGACATAAAGATTGATGTTGTAATCAAATTAGAGGAACATAGGATAGTTTACCTTTCAGACCTGTGGAGATGGAATAAATTTATGTCCAAAGAAGATGTGGAACTCTTAATTAAACACCAGATAGATAATTTTGATTATATGAAGTTAAAAAGTTTCTGTACAAACAAAACTGATGCAGACAAGATTAGGAGGGAAGCATCAAATTGGGAAATCATCTTTACATTTAAGGGTTCTGATAAAGGTCTCATCTCTAAGATATATAGAGAATTGTCTCATATTTATAAGAATTCAAGCCATTCTCCAATTGACAAATGGTCAAAGGATATGAACAGACAATTTTCTGATGATGAAATTAAAACCATTTCTAGTCATATGAAAAGTTGCTCCAAATCACTATTGATCAGAGAAATGCAAATTAAGACAACTCTGAGGTACCACTACACACCTGTCTTATTAGCTAAAATGACAGGAAAGGATAATGACAGGTTTTGGAGGGGATATGGGAAGGCTGGGACCTGATACATTGTTGGTGGAACTGTGAATGGATCCAACCTTTCTGGAGAGAAATTTGGAGCTATATTCAAAAAGTTATCAAACTATGCATACCCTTTGACCCAGCAGTGTTTCTATTGGGCTTATATCCCAAAGAAATCCTAAAAGAAGGAAAGGGCCCCACATGTGCAAGAATGTTTGTGGCAGCCCTTTTTGTAGTGGCTAGAAACTGGAAACTGAATGGATACCCATCAATTGGAGAATGGCTGACCAATTGATAAATGGTCAAAAGATATGAACAGACAATTTTCAGACGAAGAAATTGAAACTATTTCCAGTCACATGAAAAGGTGCTCCAAGTCACTATTGATCAGAGAAATGCAAATGAAGACAACTCTGAGATACCACCACACACCTGTCAGATTGGCTAAAATGCAGGAAATGATAATGATAACTGTTGGAGGGGATGTGGGAAAACTGGGACACTGATACATTTTTGGTGGAACTGTGAATGGATCCAACCATTCTGGAGAGCAATTTGGAGCTTTGCTCAAAAAGTTATCAAACTGTGCATACCCTTTGACCCAGCAGTGTTTCTACTAGGCCTATATCCCAAAGAGATTTTAAAGGAGGGAAAGGGACCCACATGTGCAAAAATGTTTGTGGCAGCCCTTTTTGTAGTGGCAAGAAACTGGAAATTGAAAGGATGCCCATCAATTGGAGAATGGCTGAATAAATTATGGTATATGAATGTTATGGAATGTTATTGTTCTGTAAGAAATGACCAACAGGAGGATTTTGGAGAGGATTGGAGAGACTTGCATGAACTGATGCTGAGTGAAATCAGCGGAACCAGGAGAACATTGTACACAGCAACAAGACTATAAGATGATCAATTTTGATGGACATGGTTCTCTTCAACAATGATGTGATTCAAACCAGTTCTTCAGCGATGAAGATAGTCATATACATCCAGAGAGAGGCCTGTGGGAACTGGGTGTGAACTACAACACAGCATTTTAACGCTTTCTGTGAATGTTTCCATGAATTTTGTTTTCCTTCTTAGGTTGTTTTTTTCTTCTTCTCTTTCTAGATCTGGTGTTTCTTGTGCAGTAAGATAACTGTATAGATATGTATACATGTATTGTATTTGTCATATAATTTATCCTATTTAGCATGTATTAGATTACCTGTCATCTAGGGGTGGGGGT
>JAJPUD010012325.1:27750-49935 GCA_023553655.1 Myrmecobius fasciatus
AAAAGCTTGGGGAAAAAAGTTTTTGCAAAGGTCAATGTTGAAAAATCACTCATATGTTTTGTAAATAAAAAGCTTTATATATAAAAAAAGAAATGAAATATTCAGCATATAGACAAGTTAACTTTAAAAAAAAAGAGAGAATGGCTGAATAAATTATGGTATATGAATGTTATGGAATATTATCGTTCTGTGAGAAACTACCAGCAGGACAATTTCAGAGAGGCCTGGAGAGACTTGCGTGAACTGATGCTGAATGAAGTGAGGAGAACCAGGAGATCATTTTTCATGGCAATAACAATAGTATATGATGATCAATTCTGATGGACATGGCTCCCTTCAACAATGAAATGTTTCAAACCAGTTCCAACTGTTCAGTGAAGAAAGCCTTATACACTCAGAGAGAGGGATGTGAAATGTGGACCACAACATATCATTTTCATGCTCTCTATTGATGTTTGCTTGCATTGTATTTCCTTTATCTGATTTTTCTTTCTTGTAGATACGATTTCTCCTGCACAAAAATGATGTGTGGAAATAAGTATACATATATTCGATTTGTCAAGTATTTTAACATAATTAACATGTAGTGGATATCCTGCCATCTAGGGGAAGGGTGGGGAGTAGGGGGGAAAAATTTGTAACAGAAAGCTTTGTAAGGGTTAATGTTGAAGAATTACCCATACATATGTTTTGGAAATAAAAATATTAATAAAAAAGAAAGAAAGATCCCCAGTTTTATGGAGCAATATGAGTTATACAAAAGATTAAACATTATGGACCCACAGTTGGAAGAGTAACAAGGTATAGAGGAATTAAACCTTGCACTTTGCCTTCTGTTATTACATTAGGTTATTTAGATAGTTCAGAACTGATATGAACGGGAGATTGCATTCATAATAATGTCCAGAAGGGTTCCTTTCTGGAAGATAGAGTCTAAGCTCTTAGGGTGATGCTATAAAAATGGAGACCCACAGGTTACCTTGGAGTAGATATGGGTCCCTGGAATGCAAATGGATCACTGGAATGTGTGTCTTTTAGCACTTAGCAATTAAAACCCTTAGTTATTAAAAAGTTTTGGGGTTTTTGTATTGAAGTCAATCCTTTGGGGTCATATTATAAAGTTGGAACTTTGGGCTGAAGGACTTTTACAGATTATCAAGAAGTTACCTCTACCATAAACGAATTTTTGGTTTAGAATTTAAATCATTTTGTAGTAGTGTCATGAATTTGTTGAACAAATATAAACTTATGTGATGCTGTGAGTGCTTTATGTTACTTTACACTTAGTGTGGGATCAAATTAAGGTTGTCCCACAACTAATGCTTTATTACTTTCTTTGAGTATTTTTAGAGGAGTTGAGATCCCATTTATAGCATCTGTTGAATCTTTGATATAAATTATACTTTAAAATTCCCAGAGCAAACTCTGAGTGGGCAAAATGAATAAAAAAAAAAAGTATGATTTGGAGGCCACTCCCAAAATTGAACATGACCCACATAAACCTAGAACTTAACTATCTGAGTTACAATTATGAGATGATACTACTTGAAGGATGAGGAGAAAAAGTTTCCTGCTCCCAAGGCATTGTTAATCTGCCATCAATCAGTTTGACTAAATGATTCAAGAAATCAATAAATTATTTTAAACACCTCTATTCCCTTCAGAGAAGATGAAGAAAAAACAGTACAACACAATATTGTACATATTTCATTTTGCTCCAGTTCTAAATAGATTTTCCAAAAAAGATAATTTTATTTTCTCTTTGCCAATGTTTATCCATTTTGTTTTTGTCTTACTGCTAAAGTGATCATTTTGAGCATTATATCAATAATGGTGACAATGAGCATCCTTCCTTTTATACCTGATCATATTGGAAAGGCCTCTAGTTTATATCTAGTATGTGAAATTCTGGCTTATGATTTTATTCTGATACTATTTACCTTATTAAGGAAAATTCTATTTATTCCTTTTTTATATTTTTAAACTGGAAGAGTGTCATATTTTGTCAAAAGCATTTTTCTACATCTACTGATGTAATCAAATTATTTTTGTTGTTCTTAATATTGATATAGTCTTTTTACCTTGATAATTTTCCTAATAACTAAGCCACCCCTGAATTCTTAGAATAGATCCAGTCTGATTATATTATAATCCTTGAGCTATGCTGTTCTATGTATTCTTAATCCTTGAACTTTGTTGCTGTATTCTCTTTGCTAATATTTTATTTAACAGTTTTGTGCCAGTGCTCACTAGAAACATGAATCTACAATTTGCTTTTTTTTAATCTATTTTGACTCTCCTAAGTTTAAGTATCAAGACCACATTTAAATTACATAATTAATTTTTTGAGTGAACAGTTAGGTCTTGCACTGGATAGATTGTCAAGACGAGTCAGGAAGACTCATCTCTCTGTGTTCAAATCTGGCCTCAGACATTAGCTATGTGACCCTGGGCAAATTACATAACTCAGCCTCAGTTTCCTCATCCGTAAAATGAGCTTGGGGTAAAAATGGCAAACCATTTAACTATCTTCACCAAGAAAAGCCCAAATGGGGACAGAAAGAGTTGGATTCAACTGAAATGATTCAACAATAATATTGTATTAAAATCTTCCTTTCCCTGTGTTTACAAACAGTTCAATCAATGTTGAAGATAATTGTTCTTTTATATTTTGATAGAATTCAGTTCTAAATTCATCTGATCCCAGTTTTTTTTTTCTAGAGCTTATTTGTGACATTTAATTTCTTCCCTCCTCCCCAAATTGGGATAAGATCTCTATTTTTCATTCCTTTAACCTGGAGATTGCTTATTTTTATAAGAAATCATAGAGGTTGTCAGTTTTGTTGACAATTAATTGGGAAAGAGTTTCTAATAATTTCCTTAACTATATCTTCATTTGTTTTGTTAACCTTCTTTTAATTTTTGATTCTGATAATTCGGTTTTTTGCTTCATTTTTTTGATCAAATTGTTTGTTTTATATATTTTATTGATTGTTATGTCTTGTCTTATTTAGTAATTAAATAATTTTGTTTTACTTTCAATATTTTCATCTCTTCCTTGATTTTCAGGGTATCTGCTTTGACATTTGTTTTTTAATTTGATTTCCTATATACTTTTTTAGTTACATGCCCAACTTGTTGTTCCATTTTTTTCTTTATTTGGTTGATGAAATTGTTTAGAGATATACATTTTCCCTTAAGAATTGTCTTGGATACATTTACAAAAATCTGGAATATTGTCTCATGGTTTTTACCCATTTCACGGGCAGCTAGGTGCTACAGTGAATAGTGCACCAGCCCTGAAGTCAGGAGGACCTGAGTTCAAATGTGGTTTTTAACAGTCAACATTTCCTAGTGTGTGACCCTGGGCAAGTCACTTAACCCCAATTGCCTCAGGAAAAAAAAATCCATTCTTGTCATGATCTTAAGAAAAAGTTTACTTATAAATTCTTTAGGATTGAGCTATTTAGTCTCCAATTGATCTTTAATCTTTTCTTCAATGGTCCTTTACTTAATAGATTATTGGGGGTGGGGGAACATTGTGATCAGCCACAGATATGTTTAATATTACTACTTTTTGTATTTGTGAAGTTTATGTCTTAATGCATGGTCAGTTTTTGCAATGGTACCACCATGTACATGAAAAATACAAGATTCCAGACCCCAGTCACAAATATTTGATTTTTCTTTCTCTCTTTTTAATATCTACTCTATGAGGGTATAGTGTATTTTGCATCTAACTAATCTCTCCCTAATTCTGTTTTCCTTCTTATTTCAACTTCTCCTGTAACTCTGTTCTGTTTCCCTGCTGAGTAAAATGTGTTTCTGTACTTTTTTTCTTTCTGTAAGTCTTATTATATCTTCCTTTGACCATTTCATATGAAAGTAATATTCATATCACATTCTCTCCATAACCTTCCTCCTCTTTTATATAGTTTTCTACTTATGTAGATTACACACAAATTATATGTGATCATCTCCTCCAGGCTTCTTTTTACCTTTCTCCCCAGGTTATTCATTTCCTTTTCCTTTCTTCTTTTAAGATAATTAAAATATAACAAAAATATCTCCCAGGTCCTCTGTATTATTTAATTACCCCTGATACTTTCATGTTTATGAGAGAACTTACATTATCTCTCCAAATAAGAATATAAATATTTCATTACTGTTTAGACTCTTGTGGTTTTATGTGCATGTCATATTTTTTAGTCTATCATAATCTTTCATAAGGAATGCTCAGAAATCCTCTATTTCATTATAAATTTATTTTCATGCTATAGGATTACTTTTATTCTTGTTAAGTAAGTGATCCTTGGTCATAAATTGACATCTTTTGCCTTTTAGAGTATTGTATTCAAAATCCTCAAATTCTGGGGTTTTTTCATATTGGCTGCTAAATTTTGGATCTGGACTATGTCTGCTTAGTACTTGATTTTTTTTTATTTTAGCTACTTGCAATTTTTGTCTTTGATTTGGAAATTCTGGATTTTAACTGTGATATTTTTGGAAGTTTTAATTTTGTGATTTCTTTCAAGAGATAACCCATGAATTTTGTCTATTTTCATTTTGCCCTCTGGTTCTAATAGAATTGGTTCATGATTTCCTAAAGTATCCAAACTCTTTTTTTTGATCATAGCTTTCAAGTAGTTCAGTGATTCTTAAATTGTCTCCTCTTGATCTGTATTTCATATTTTTTAAATGAGATAGCCTATTTCTTCTATTCATTCATTTTAAAAAACTTTTTTTATAATTTCTTCATCTCTCATGGAATTATTAAATTCTGTTTAGTTTATTCTCCTGGCTCTGCTTCTGACTTGCTGGTCTTCAACACCATGTCACAGGTGCCATTTCACTAAGGAACATTTTTTAGGGCATATGGCCATCACATACTGAATGCCATCTTCTCTCATCATAAAATTCTCTCATTTGAAGAAGCTTCCAAGATTCCCAATACTCATTCCTCTCTTAACTCTTCCTCTCACTTTCTGTTCCTTTGCTACTATATCAGACTGGAATATTCCTCAGTGCTTCTTCACTATGTAACATCAGACATGTCTCTCCCATCCCTATCTCATCCTGGAATATCTTCACCAGACTGGGCTTCTTCTTCTTGTGCTTTGTTTCAGAGAAAGGGCTCAGGGCAACCAAATTTTATTCTCCTCCATTTTCTCTTCTTCATGACTGTCATGATTGAAATTAAGGTAAACTGAGACACAAGTATGTCTCAACTTATTAGCAAAGTATGAATTTGCCAATAATGGGGTCTCAGCCTCTGTAGCTAACTAAGACCCTGAATGAGAGCTGACAGGTCATTTTTATGGACAAAACAATGAGCCTACAGAAACTAGGAGGTAGAATGATAGATGGAGAAAACAATATTATTGGTTACAAAGAGAACCATCACAGACATGATGAACAATATGACTGGTTATAAGTTTGGAATGAAGGGCTAAAAATAAAACCTTCTTCTAAGTTGTTACTAAGGAAAGTTCATTGGTAGTATCCATTTGGATGGCTAGATAGTATTACAATAACAGACCAGATTTTCTTGAAGGACAGTCTATGCTGCAGAGATAAAAGACCAGACTCCCTGGTATCTATTTGTATCTTTCAAGGATAATTGATTTTCTTGACATAAGAATAGAACAGTGACTAGCAGAAAAACTGAACACTTTTATATGTGTTTTGTATTACTTTGATGATGGCCTTATATTTTAAAAATACATGTGAGGATAGTTTTCAACATTTAGCCTTGTAGAACCTTGTGTTACATATTTTTTCTTCCCTTCCCATCATCCCCCTCCACAGACAGCAAGCAATCCAATATAGGTTAAATATGTGCAATTCTTCTAAATATATTTTCACATGTATCATGCTGTACAAGAAAAATCAGATCAAAAAGAAAAATAATGAAAAAGAAAAAAAAACAAGCAAACACCAACAAAAAGGTGAAAATACTATGTTGTACTCTAGATTCCATCCCAATAGTCCTCTGTCTGGATGCAGATGGCTCTCTCCATCACAAGTCTATTAACTCACCTGAATAACTTTATTGTTGAAAAGAGCCAACTCCATTACAGTTGGTCATCACATAATCTTGTTGCTGCTGTGCACAATGTTCTTTTGGTTCTATTCACTTCACTTAGCATCAGTTCATATAAGTCTCTTCAGGCCTTTCTGAAATTATCCTGCTGACTATTTCTTATAGAACAATAATATTCCATTACATTCACATACCATAACTTATTCAGCCATTCCCCAACTGATGGGCATCCACTTGGGAAAACTTAACTTCTAAACTTAACTCAGAGATAAATACAATGTATCTTAGTTACACACAATATTGGTAATGATAAAAAATGAAATCAATTATAGAATACAATCAGTTTGATTTTCTCAGTTGTCAGTGCCTGTCAGTGCAACATCCTTCCCAAAGTTCTTTCCCTTTATTTTCAGCTCCCTTTTGTATGTTGGCTTCTTCCATTTAATATTTATGCTCTTTAGGGGAAGAAAATGTCTTTTCTTTTTGCTTGCCTTGTATTTTGTATTTATATTTGCTGGTATTTTGCAAGCACTTATCACAGTGCTTGGCATCCAGTAACTGTCATCTTGTTATTTTGCTTGTTTCCTCCTAATGTTCAAGGATTCTATTGTTTGAATGAAATTTTATACCTCTTCTATATTGATAATTCTTTCAAGTCTTCCCTCTATGGCTTTTATTTGCTTTCTAGTTCTTTCTTCTAGCACTAATTTCTTTTATAGAATCATTTAAATTTTACTTCATTTCTTTCAAAAATTCTGATTGCACATGTATCCAAATGATGTTTTTCTTTGATGCTTGGCTTGGAGATATTTTGGAGTCATTTTCTTTTGGTTTTATAGTAGAGTTATTTTTTGTTTGGTCAGTTCATTCTTCCATCTTTATTTCTCAAATTGAGATTCTGCACTAGGACCAAGATCTATGCATTTCTGGAGGGAATAAATCAGCCTAATATGGTCCTGCCCTGAATTTTCTTTCAGGTATCTCAAGATCTTGAAAATTACATAATTCAAGGATTTCAGACATAACTCAGGTTGAGAAATAGCCATCAAAAATGCATCAAAATTATCTAATCTATAATACCACCAAAATTAACTCATTTATATGGAGTTCCATCAATCAAACTACCAAAAGATAATTCTGTGGAGCTAGAAAATACCAACAAAATTCATCTGGTGGAACAAAGTTCAAGAATATTAATAGAATCATTAAAAAGGTTAGAGAAAGGGATCTAGCAGTACCTGATTTCAGACTGTATTATAAAACTAATTGTCAAAACAAGTTGGTGATTATTAAGAAATAGAGAAGTTCATTAGTGGAATACATTAGGGAAGGAAATTAGCAGAATAACTGCATATGTGAAAAGCCCAAAGATCCCAACTATTAGGGCAAAAATTCACTATGTGACATAACCTGTTGAGAAAATCGAAAAATAATTTGTTAAAAATTGTTAGATGTTTCTCATATTGTACACTAAAATAAGCTCCAAAAGGATACATGATTTAGATACATAGGGTAACATTATAAGCAAATTAGGGGAACATGGAAGAAATTGCTTTTCAGATCTGTGAATAAGGGAAAAGAGATAGAAACATTCAAAGAAGACCAAATGGAGACTTTTGATGACATATAATTAACAAACTAGTTTTGGGGTGTCATGTGTGTTTCCAGAAACAAAATCAGTACAACTAAAATTAGAAGAGAAGCTGGAAATTTGGAGAAATAAGTTTTTCTGATAAATGTCTCATGTCAAAGATAAAAAGGAAATTGAAACAAATATATAAAAATAAGAGTCATTACCCAATTGATAAATGATCAAAGGATACAAATAGGCAGTTTTCAGATGAAGAAATCTGTACTCTCAACAGCCATATGTAAAAGTAGTCTAAATTACTAATAATTTCTAAAACTATGTCATAAAGATGTACTAGTTAAGAAACAGAGTGATAGATCAGTGGAATAGATAAGACACTATATTCAACAACTATAGTAATTTAGTATTTGATAAACCCAAAGACTCTAGCTTCTGGGATAAGAATTCACTATTTCACAAAAACTGCTGAAAAATACTGGAAAATAATATGGTAGAAACCAGGCAAAAACCCATATCTCACACTGTATACCAAAATTAGATCAAAATGAGTGCATAAATAAAAATTAAGGGATGATACCATAAACAAATTAGGAGAGCAAGGCATAGATATGAATAGTCAGATCTATGGAGAAGGGAAGAATTTATTACCAAATAAGAGAGAGAACATTATGAAAGGCAAAATGGATCATTTTAATTACATTAAATTGGTTAGATTTTACACAAACAAAACCAGTGCATCCAAGATTAGAAGGAAATCAGAAATCTGTGAAACAATTTTTATAACTGGTCTTTCCAATAAAGACCTTATAGTCAAATTTATAAAAATGCATGTCATTCTCCAAATCATAAATGGTTAAACAATATTAACAGTCAATTTTCAGATGAAGAAATTAAAGCTATCTATAGGCATATGTAAAACTGATCTAAATTACTATTGTTTAAATAAATTCAAATTAAAAGAACTCTTAGGTACCACCTTATACATATCATGTTGACTAACATAACAGAAAAGAAAAATGATAAATGTTAGAGAAGATATGGTGAAATTATGAATTGATCCAACCTTTCTGAAGAAAAATTTGGAGCTATGGCCAAAGAACAATTTAATTGTGCATACTCTTTAAAACAGCAATGCCACTACTATATCTGTATCCTAAAGAGATAATAAAAAAGTGGAAAGGATCCACATGTACAAAAATATTTATATAGCTCTTTTTTGTGGTGAAAAAAATTCTAATTTAAGGAAATTCTCATCAATTGGGGAATGGCTGTGTAGTATATGAATATAATGAAATACTATTGTCCTAGAAGAAATGATGAATAGGTGAATTTCAGAAAAACCTGGAAAGATTTATTTCATGAATTGATGCCAAATAAAATGAGCAGAACCAGGAAAACGTACACAGTAAAGCAACTTTGTATAATAATCAACTATGATATACTTAGCTCTTACAGTGATTTAAGACAGTCCCAATAGACTGACCATTCTGAAAAGCAATTTGGAACTATATTCAAAAAAGTAATTAAATTGCCCAAATCCTTTGACTAGTGATTCAAATACTAAGTCTATAACCCAAAGACATCAAAGAGGAAAAGGACTCACATATGCTAAAGTATTGATAATAGCTTTCTTGTGGTACCAAATAATTGTAAACTGTGGGAATACTCATAAATAAGGGAATGGCTGAACAAGTTATGTACCTATGTAATTAAGTTACTATATGAATGCGATAGAATATTATTGTATTGTATGAAATGCATAGGGGGATGGTTTTAGAAAAAACTGGGAAAGATTTGTATGAACTGATGTAGATTGAAATGAGCAAAACCAGGAAAACAATATAATGAAAGCAATTTTGTAAAGGAAATTGACTCTGAAAGATAGGAAATTTAATCAGCATATTGACAACTACAATTCTAAAAGGCTCATGAAATAATATGCTATCCACCTCCATATATAAAAATGATAGAATCAGAATATAGCAGATCAAATTATATGTTGTTATTATTGTTGTCATTATCCTCCTCCTCTTCCTCCTACTTTTTCTTCTTTCTCTTCTTCCCTCTTCTTTCTCTATTTCTCCTGGCTAGGGCAGGAATTTGTTTTGTATTATACTTAAAGGTAATGGGAAAGGAGGGGCAAAGTCTGATCATTACCCATCTGATCTGAGGGTTCAGATCTAATTAATACCACAATGTACTTGTTATTAATCATAGCTTTAGTAGACTGCTGCTGGCCTCAGCTACTGTCACCTAAAGGAAAGATTCTGGAGGTTGACAAATGACAAAATTTCAGGCTCTTCCTTGACCCAAGTTCCTTACAATGACTCTTCACCTTCAGATTTCATCCCAATCTGCTCTTCTTCTAGTTCTCCTTGTCTTAAATAAAGCCTTAAAACTGGGACTATTCCTGACAAAGAATAGTAATTTTCTGCCATATGTATATAGTCTGCCACCCTTTTCAATCCACACAGAAATTTGGAACCTTACTTTTGGTTATGAGTTACTGAGTTGCCAGTTGATACCTGTTGCTGCTTCCTGCACAACATCAAAATGGATCCAGAGCCTCTAGTTGCCCTATTGCATAACTATAGGTCCCACTTAAGTCTCCATATTGGAAGACTATTGTGACATCCTCCTTACTAAGTCCTGTTTCTAGTGTCCCTAGACTTCGGTCTTCCTATGCATACTTCCTATGCTGGAAAAATCACTTGTGATTTTTTTTCCCTTGGATTTTTCCAATCATGACTCAATCAGGTGCTTTTCTAAATTTTGTTTACAATAATTGAAAGAGGCAGAGCTTGTGTTAACTACTTCCTCCTGTTCTGCCATCTTGACTAGTCTCTCTTCACTCAAAATACTTTCTAAAAGATAATGGCATGAACTTTACATAAATATTAGGAAATTGCATTACTGAAAAAACATTTAAATGGGGTTAAATTAAGGTTTACCAATTTGCTGCCTAAATATTAACCAATATAATGTTTAATAACTTGGGGAATCTGGAACCCAATTCCCTATAAAACTGTAGTCCATAGTCATAATAGCCAAAAGTTAAGAGGAAATATATACTCTTATTATTACAAAAAGTGTTTTCCCTGTATTGCTGATTCATCTTTTTGACCAGAAATCAGATCTTATTCTAACTATTCAAAGAATAATCAATCAACTGGTCACCTCTGTAACAGATTTAGCAGCACTGTGGGGTTTTGTCATTGATGACATATGATGAATTTCAGGATATCCTTGGAGGTCTGGAGACCTAAGTTTATGAGTAAAACTGAAAAATCAGAAGAACTTGATCTCTTAACTAGCCTTCACCTTTGCAAATTCAGCCACCTGGATACTGCTTATTCATGATTCTATAATCTAGAGATAAATGGTCCTGAGTCACTTGGTTCATCTATTTCACCATTTGAGAGTCCTTTTTTAATTGTAGTAATTTTATTTATTTTTAATGCACATTACTTTATGAATCATGTTGGGAGAGAAAAATCAGAGCAAAAAGGGAAAACCATGGGACAAATAAAAAAATGGAAAAAAGAAGCAAACATAGCATGTATTGATTTATATTCAATCTCCTTAGTTCTTTTTTGGGATGCAGATGGCATTTTCTGTCCAAAGCCTATTGTAATTGCTTTGTATCACTGAACTGCTGAGAGAAACCAAGCCTTTCATAGTTGATCATCACATATTCATGCTGTTATTATGTAATTCCTGGTTCTGTTTATTTCATTCAGTTGATGTAAATCTTTCCAGGCCTTTCTATAATCAACGTGTTCATCATTTTTTAAAGAACAATAATATTCCACTACCATCATATACCACAATTTGTTCAGCCATTCCCCAATTGATGGGCACCCATTCCTTTTCCAATTCTTTGCTACTACAGAAAGAGCTGCTACAAACATTTTTGCACATGTGATTCCTTTTCCTTCCTTTCTGATTTCCTTGGGATACAGATCCAGAAATGGCACTGCTGGATCAAAGGGTATGCACAGTTTGATAGCTCTTTGGGCATAGATCCAGATTGCTCTTCAGAATGGTTGGATCTTTTCACAACTTCACCAACAATACATTAGTGTCCCAATTTCTCCACATCTTCTCCAACATTTATCATTATCTTTTCCTGTCATCTTAGCAAAAGTGGGAGGTATGAGGTGGTACCTCAGAGTTGTTTTAATTTGCATTCCTCTAAACAATACTGATTTAGAGCTGTTTTCATATAACTATAAATATCTTTGATTTCATCATCTGAAAATTGTTCATATCCTTTGACCATTTATCAACTGGGAAATGACTTGTATTCTTATAAGTTTGGCACAGTTCTTCATATATTTTAGAAATAAGACCTTTATCAGAAATACAGATTGTAAAGATTCCCCCCCCCAGTTTTGTACTTTATTTTTAATCTTGTTTCTGTTGATTTTGTTTGGGCAAAAGCTTTTTTTTTAATTTAATGTAATCAAATCCATTCATTATACCTTTTATAATGATCTCTAGTTATTCTTTGGTCATAAATTTCTCCCTTTTCCAAGGATCTGATAGGTAAATTATCCTTTGCCCTCCTTATTTGTTTATGGTAGCCGCCTTTATGTCCAAACCATGTACTCATTTTGACCTTATTTTGGTATGGGTGGTGAAATGCAGGTCTAGGCTGAGTTTCTGACATAATATTTTACAGTTTTCCCAGCAATTTTTGTCAAATAGTAAGTTCTTATTCCAGAAGCTAGAGTTTGAGAATTTGTCAAATACAAGATTACTATAGGCCTTGATTATTGTATTGTGTGTATCTCAGCCAGCACCAAGTGGTTTTGAGGACTGCTGCTTTGTAATATAGTTTTAGGTTTGGTACTGCTAAGCCAGCATCCTTTGTATTTTTTTTTCATGAATTCCCTTGATATTCTTAACATTTTGTTTTTCAAGATGATTTTTCTTATTTTTTCTAGTTCTATAAAAAATGTTTTGGTAGTTTGATCGGCATGGCACTGAACAAGTAGACCAATTTAGGCAGAAGTGTCATTTTTATTGTATTAGCTCAGCCTATTCATGAACAATTGATGCTTTTCCGATTGTTTAGATTTGACTTTATTTGTGTGAGAAGTGTTTTGTATTTGTATTTTGTATTTGTATTTGTATTCAAATACTTCTTGGATTTATCTCGGCAGGTAGACCCCCAAGTATTTATTTTGTCTACAGTAATTTTAAGTGGAATTTCTCTTTCTATTTTTTACTGAGGGGCTTTGTCAGTAATATATAGAAATGGTGATGATTTGTGTGGCTTTATTTTATATCCTGAAACTTTGCTAAAGCTATCAATTGTTTCCAGTATTTTTCTGGATGATTTTTTTTAGGATTCTCTAAATACATCATCATATCATCTGCAAAGAGTGATAATTTTATTTCCTCATTAACCATTTTAATTCTTTTAATTTAATTTCTTTTTCTTTTCTTATTGCTAAAGCCAACATTTCTAGTACAATGTTGAATAATAGTGGTGATAATGAGCATCCTTTTTTCATCCCTGATGTTATTGGGAATACATCCAGTTTCTCTCCATTACAAATAATACTTGTTATAGGTTTTAGTTAGATACTATTATATGAAGGAAAACTTCCTTTATCCCTAGGCTCTCTGATGTTTTTAATAGGAATAGGTGTTGTGTTTTGTCAAAAGCTTTTGCTGCATCTTTTGAGATTATCATATGATTTCTGTTGGGTTTTTTTATTGGTATGGTTGATTATGGTAATAGTTTTCCTGATATTGAAATAGCCCTACATTCTTAGCATAAATCCCACTTGGTAATAGTGTATTATCATGGTGATAATTTGCTATAATATCTTTGCTAATATTTTATTTAAATTTTTTGCATCAATATTTATTAGGGAGATTATTCTGTAATTTTGTTTCTCTATTTTGGCCCTTTCTGGCTTAGGTATTAGTGCCCTATTTGTGTCATAGAAGGAAGTTGGCAGTATTCTTTCTTTACCTATTTTTCCAAATAGTTTAATAGTATTGGAATTTATTGCTCTTTAAATGTTTGGTAGAATTCACTTGTGAACCCATCTAACCCTGGAGATTTTTTCTTAGGGAGTTCATTAATGATTTGTTCAATTCCTTTTTCTAAACTGGGCCTATTTAAGTATTTTGCTTCCTTTCTGTTAGTTTGGGCAATTTATATTTTTGTAAATATTCATCCATTTCAGTTACATTGTCAGACTTGCTGCCATAGAGTTGAGCAAAATAGCTCCTAATCAAATAATTTTTCATTGGTAGTAAGTTCACCTCTTTCATTTTTGATGCTGGTGATTTGGTTTTTTTTTCCTTTCCCTTTTCTGATCAAATTAACTAAAGGCTTATATATTTTGTTATTTTTTTTCATAAAACCAACATAAAACTTTATTAGTTCAATAGTTTTCTTAGTTTCTATTTTATTAATGTCTCCTTTGAGTTTCTAATTTGGGATTTAATTGGGGGTTTTTAATTTGTCCTTTTTCTAGCTTTTTTAGTTGCATGCCTAATTCATTGATCTCCTCTTATTCTATTTTATTTATGTAGCTATTTAGAGATATAAAATTTTCCCTTAGAACTACCTGGGCTGCATCCCATCGATTTTGGTATATTGTCCCATTATTGTTTCTGTGATTATGGATTGTTTCTGTGATTTGTTGTTTGATCCAGTCATTCCTTAGAATTAGGTTATTTAATTTTCAATTTGTTTTTAGTCTATGAACCTTTATTGACTATCATTTTTATTGTATTGTGGTCTGAAAAGGAAGCATTTATTACTTTTGCCTTTTTGCATTTGATTGTGAGGTTTCTATGCCCTAATACATGTTCAATTTTTGTAAAGGTGCTATGTACTACTGAGAAAAAGTTGTATTCTTTTCTGTCTCCATTCAATTTTCTCCAAAAGATTATTATATCTAGGTTTTCTAGGATTCTATTCAACTCACTAGTTTGTTTCTTATTTATTTTGTGGTTAGATTTGTCTGATTCTGAAAGGGGAAGGTTGAGGTCCCCACTAAAATAGTTTTGCTTTCGATTCCTTCTTGCAACTGGCTTAAAATCTTCTCTAGGAATTTGCCTGCTCTATCACTTGGTGCATACACATTTAGTATTGTTATAACTTCATTATTTATAGTACCCTTTATCAAGATGTGCTTTCCTTCCTTATCTCTTTTAATAAGATCTATTTTTTACTTTTGTTTTACTTAAGATCTTTTTTCTTTTCTTATTGCTAAAGCCAACATTTCTAGTACAGTGTTGAATAATAGTGGTGATAATAGGCATCCCTGTTTTGCTCCTGATTTTATTGGGAATGAAGTTTCTTTCCATTACAAATAATGCTTGTCATAGATTTTAGATAGATACTGCTTATTATTTTAAGGAAAGCTCCATTAATCCCTATGCTTTCTAGGATTTTTAATAAGAATGGGTATTGTATTTTGTTAAAAAGCTTTTTCTGTATCTACTGAGATTATCATATGATTTCTTTTTGTTTTGTTATTGATATTGTCAATTATGGTAATAGTTTTCCTGATATTGAAGCAGCCCTGTATTCCTGACATAAATCCCATTTTGTTATAGTATATTATCCTGCTGATAAATTGCTGTATTCTTTGCTAATATTTTATTTTAAAATTTTGCATCAATATTCACTAGGAAGATTGGTTTGTAATTTTATTTCTCTGCTTTGCCCCTTTCTGGCTTAGGTATAAGTGCCATATTTGTGTCATAGAAGGAATCTGGCAGGACTCCTTCTTTTAATATGTTTTCCAAATAGTTTACATAGTATTAGAATTACTTGTTCTTTAAATGTTTGGTAGAATTCACTTGTGAATTCATCTGTTTCAGGAGATTTTTTCTCAGGGAGTTCATTAATGACTTATTCAATTTCTTTTTCTAAAATGGGACCATTTAAGTATTTTATTTCCTCTTCTGCTAACCTGGGCAATTTATATTTTTGTAAATATTCATCCATTTCAGTTAGATTGTCAGATTTGGTGACATTAAGTTGGACAAAATATCTCCTAATTATTGCTTTAATTTCTTTTTCATTGGTGGTAAGTTCATCCCTTTAATTTTTGATGCTGGTGATTTGGGTTTT
The DNA here is from genome assembly GCA_023553655.1 of Myrmecobius fasciatus. Classification (NCBI taxonomy): domain Eukaryota; kingdom Metazoa; phylum Chordata; class Mammalia; order Dasyuromorphia; family Myrmecobiidae; genus Myrmecobius; species Myrmecobius fasciatus. The sequence continues at coordinate 43,495 of JAJPUD010012325.1, forward strand.
TTTCTTTCCTTTTTCTGATCAAATTAACCAAGGGTTTATATATTTTGTTAGTTTTTTCATAAAACCAACATAAAACTTTGTTTATTCAATAATTTTCTTAGTTTCTATTTTATTAATCTCTCCTTTGAGTTTCAAAATTTTTAATTTGGTGTTTAATTGAGGGTTTTTAATTTGCTCTTTTTCTAGCTTTTTAAGTTACATACCTAATTCACTGATTTCTTTTTTCTCTATTTTATTCATGTAACTATTTAGAAATATAAAATTTCCCCTAAGAACTGCATTGGCTGCATCTCATAGGTTTTGGTATGTTATCTCATTATATTCTTTCAACCCTTCTTCCCTTCCCTTCCCTTTTTTCCGTAATTGTTTCTTCTCCCCCTCCTATACTATCCCTCCCTTTTCAGTTCCTCTTTCTCCTGCTATTTATTTATAGGGTTAGATAAATTTCTATACCCAACTGAGTGATTAAATTGTTCCTTCTTAAAACCAAAAGTGATGAGATCAAGTTTCAGAGAATGCTCATCCCCTTCCCTTCTTTCCCTCCATTAATAGGTCTTTTGCCCCTCTTCATGTGTACTGAATGTCCCATTATACATCCCTTTTCCTTTTTTTCCAGTACAGACCTTTTCCCACCCCTTAATGTCTTTTTCTTTGATGTCATTACATCAAGGATCATTCACAACCACAGCCTCAGTTCATGTAGTGTCTCTCTCTGTCTGCTCCAGTGACAGATATAGTTTGCAAGAGTTGCAGATATTGTTCTCCTATCTAGGAATGTAAACAGTTTAACTTTTAAATATATACTTTCCCCTATTTACCATTTTATGGTTCTGAAAAATGATGCTGAGTCTCCCTGGGTAGTTAATTCTTGGTTGTAGCTCCAGGTCCTTTACTTTCTGGAATATGGTATTCTTAGGCCCTCTGATCCTTTAATGTAGAACCTGCCAGATCCTGGATAATCATGCCTGTAGCTCCTTGATATTTAAATTTTTTTGTCCGACATTTTGCAATTTTTTTTCCTTGAGATTATATTTTTGGAGTTTCACAACAATGTTTCTTGTGGTTTTCCTTGTAGGATCTCTTTCCAAGAGATGGACAGATTCTTTCAATAAGTATTTCCTCCTCTGTTTCTAGAATATTTGGGCAGTTTTCCTTATTGTCCTCTTGTAGAATGATCTCCAGGTTCTTTTTTTGGTCATTGTCTCTTCTGTATATATTTTCCAGGTTAGCTGTTTTTCCAGTGAGGTATTTCACATTTTCTTGCATTTTTTTCATTCTTTTTAGTTTAACTGATTCTTGCTGTCTCACAAAGTCATTAGCATCCATTTACCCAGTTCTACTTTTTAGTGTGTGATTTTCTTCAGTTATCTTTTTTTTTTTTTTTTTTTTGCTGAGGCAATTGGGGTTAAGTGACTTGCCCAGGGTCACACAGCTAGGAAGTGTCCGAGACCAGATTTGAACTCAGGTCTTCCTGACTTCAGGGCTGGTGCTCTAACCATTGCGCCACCTAGCTGCCCCTCAGTTATCTTTTGCATCTCTTTTTTTCCATTTCATTTATTTTACTATTTAAGGAACTGTTTTTTTTTCAAACAATTTTTTCCCTTTCTTTTCCAAACTGTTGACTCTCACACATACTTTTCATTTCTTTTCTCATTTTTTTCTTCTCTCTCTCTTATTTATCTTTTGAAGTCTTTTATGAACATTTCCAAGAATCCTCTTTGGGCTTGAGAACAATTTATCTCAATCTTTGATAGTTCTTCTGTGTACATTCTGTCCTTGTCTGAATTTGTGTTTTGGTCTGTCCTGTCACCATAGTAGCTTTCTATGGTCAAGGTTCTTTTCTTTTTCTTTTAGTATTTCCTTTTTTTTTAAACTCTCTGCTCCTGGGACAAAGGTGGTGCTGTATCAAGTTTTCTGTGCAGCTCTGAACCTTGGCTTTGAGCATAGGGGTCTCTTGTGATTGTAGGAATCAGTTTGGCTGTTCTTTCCAGGAAACAGCCTGGTTTCTCAGAGTTTGCCTTCTGTGCTTATTCTGGAGGCTGCAGTACTGATTTGCTCCTCTGATAAGCCAGGACCAAGAGTCTTAGTTGCTGATTTGCTAGAATTAAGGCACTCTCATTGACTTTCCCAGGCTATCTGACCTGGGTTGATCACCCTTTCCATCCCAGTGAGACTGAGTTTTCTTGAAGTTTTTCCATTCTATTTTGAGCTGGAGAGTGGTTTCATTCTATCAGACTCTGTTCAGAGGTATGGTTTTTTCATGTGGTTTTCAAGGGAAATTGGGAGAGCTGGAGAAGCTTCCTGACTTTACTCCTCCATGTTGGCTCCACCCCAAGTGATTAGACAAGAGAGTTCTTAATAAAATCAAAAACATATGCTTGTCTTGGATTTCTTTAGGCCCCAACCAGGGATAAATTTAAAAAAAAAAAGAAAGAAAGAAAAGGAAGTCTAGAACTTTGGAACAAAGTTTCAGATCTCTGTCCTGTTTAGTTTTATATATTTGAATGTAGTCAGTGGTTTCCTCCATTAAAACCCTTTTGCAAAAACTGTGTTAAACATAAATTTTATAAACAAGCATAGTTTTATATGAAAGAATCATGGAATTAAAAGAGCTTAAAGAAATAAGAGGAATATGTATAGAAATGCCGACTTGTTTCCAGCATAGGGAAGAGGAAAAAGGTACTTAAACCTTCACTATCCTTTTACTGAACCCAAAGAACTACAATAGCAAGCAACATTAGGTGACTCCAGCCACATGCCTCTAGAGCTGCAGACATATTAATACATTTATTCCAAAAGCTCTTCAAATGCAATCTTCTTCTCAGATGTCTCCACTTAGCTTCCCCTTCCCATCACCTTTCAAACATTTCCCTTTGTATGAGAAACACTTACACTGTCCTTGTAGACCTCATTTTCCAGAGATCCCTGAAATCATGTTCTGGAAGTCTAGTTTCTGAAGATACCTCTTTTCTTCTTACACTTAAGATAACTGGTGTTTAAAACTAGTTATTGCACAGAGTTGTAAAATCTTTGCAAAATTCATTTCTGATATTTACTGCCTTTCCTTTCATTTGGCATGGCTATAGATTTTCTTAGTTAGGGAACACAATTGGTACAAATTTGATATATTGGTCAAAAAAAAAAAAAAACCCAAACATTGCAATCTCTTCATGAAGCTTAATGGTATAAGGGCATAGCCTTATGTGTGAGTCAATCCTGAAACTGACTTACATTTCTCCATATCTCCCCACTTTGCTCTGATTGCTTAAAATGCTGAAGTTTTTCCTAATGTATCTGAAGTTTTCCTCTCTAGAATGTTTTTTTAAGTTAATGATTGCCCTGAAAGGATAGTTTGAAAAAAATTAAAGCAGAAAATATTGAAGTAGAGAACACTACCTCTTTCTCAGAGCTGGGTGCAATGCCAGCAGAGTCCATCTAGGCTCTCCACAGGCATGGAACACAGCTTAATGCAGAAAGAGGAGCACTAGACATGACAATAGGCCTAGATTCCAAGACTGACTATTTATTAACTGTGTAACTTTGGGAGAATCTTTTAGCTGTGAAAGACAAAAATGGGCATAATAATCTTGACATTCTTACTTTGGAGTAGTAAAATCATAAACTCCAGAGCATTATGTAAATGTGAAAAGCAAGAAAGCAACGAAGGAAGGAAGGGAGGAAGGAAGGGAGGAAGGAAGGAAAGAGGAAGGAAGAAACAAAGAGAAAATTGTGTTACTCAACTAATCAGTTCAGACAGATCTCCAGTGGGGTAGCTCCTACTGTGAGAAATAGATGAGAGTTTTGTTTCCAGTTACAAAACTTAAATTAGAGAAATGCAGAGAAATAAAATTTAAGTCAGAGAATTAGAGAAATTCAATTGAAATTTAAGAAATGGAACCTAAAAGTCAGGCTAACATGGAACAAAGAAAACAAAACTTCTGGAGGAGCCAAAAATTAGAATAAGAAACAGGCTATGAGATATAACCAGGGGTGGGATTTCACACTCATATTGGGGAATTAGGCACTTCAGATAGGCTATAACTTCTGTAGTATTCAACCAATGGAAATCAGGGGAGGTCAAATAAGATGACTACCACTGGAGATTTAATCAGGGGTGGAGACTCATGTGAGGGAATTAGGTACTTCAGTTAGATTTTAATCACTGTAGTACCCAGACAAAGGGGGAAACAGAGGGCCTTCTGTTTGGAAAAGGAATAAAGGTCTGGGATTTTGCACTTCAAAGACATGTCTACTAGTTTAGATGCCCTCTCTTGCAAGAACATAAAATAAAATCCTTTCCAAGCTTTGTTAGCAGATCTGTAGAATTTTTTATAAGATTCTTGTCTCTTACACAGAGGTTGTTCTTTGTCCTTAATCCTCAAAGATGACCTTGATTTAAGAGAGGTGATGCCATTACATGCAAGTGATAGATTTAAGTGAGGAAGGGCTTTGCAAAATCTCCAACCTCACTTTCTCCTCCATAGCTATTTGAGTTTAGTCTCTAGGTATATAGATCTAGATGACTAGAGATAGCCCTGGTAATAGCCTATTATATACTGCACAATGTACTAAGCTCTAGAGATACAAAAAAAAAGGACAATGTTCCCTCAAGGAATTTACAATTTAGTGGGGGATTACCAAAGTACTGAGTGACCTTGGTTAAATAAATCCTCTAATTTCACCTGCCCTTGCCTTCCTCATTTGTAAATGAAGGCCTCTTACTTGATCCCTAAAGATATAAAATTCTCGACTTTCCTTCCGGGGGTGGAGCCATGGTGGCGGAGATCAGACAGGATTCTCTGTAACCTCCTCTAACCTCCCCTCAAACCAACAAAATATGAAGCCTCTAGACTGATTCTGAAGCAAAAAAATCCACAATATCCAGAGAACAACACGATTCTAGAAGAAGATACTCTGGAAGAATCCCAAAACAGGTCTGTTTTAATGGGGCAGGGGGTGGCCTACTGAACCCAGACTGCAGCACAGGGAGACCAGGGCAGGGAGCTGGAGCAGGGAGCTGGAACAGGAGTCAGAACAGGAGTGGGTGCGTTGTGCTTTTCACACACCTGGTAGTCTTCTGCGAGCCTCTTGGAACAATTTGTCCTGATTGTGGGCAGGTGGTTTGGAGGGTCTGCCTTTTGAGGGGGATAGATTGTGAACCACTGAACCCCTGATGAGCATCAGACCTAGCTGCCATTACACAGCACCTTAATGCAATCAATCAAACAACAGGTCTGATAAGCACCAGAAATAATTCAATCAGAGGAGCTGCCCAGCCCTGACATAATTCAATCAGCAGAACTGCCCAGTTCCTGAAATAACTCAATCAGCAGAACTGCCCCAGGGCAAATTAAAGCAGCTGTCCCACCTTTGCCCTAAACAGACCTCACACCTTTAAAAAAAAATGAATAAAAAACCAAAAAGAGCTCTCACCATAGACAACTTTTATGGAGAGAGGGAAGAACAGACCTTAAATCCTGAGGCCCCTAAAGGTAAAGCAACTCCAGAAAAAGCCCCAAAGAGAGACATAAATTGGTCTCCATGTCACAAGGCTTTCTTTGAAGATTGCATAAAAAATCTTAAAAGAGAGTTAGAAGAAACATGGGGAAACGAAATGAGATCACTGCAAAATAAAATAGAAAAAATGGAAAAAGAATGCAGTGAACAAAAAAATGTAATTGGTTATTTTAACTGTGAATGTGAATGCAATGAACTCTCCCTTAAAGCAGAAGCAGATAGCAGAGTGGATTAAAAACCAGAATCCAACAATATGTTGTATACAAGAAACACATCTAAAACATAGAGATACATACAAGGTGAAGGTAAAAGGCTGGAGCATTATCTATTATGCTTCAGGTGAACAAAAAAAAGCAGGGGTAGCAATCCTGATCTCAGACCAAGTAAAAGCAAAGATAGACTTAATTAAAAGAGACAAAGAAGGAAATTATATCTTCCTAAAGGGTACCATAGATGATGAAGCAATATCAATACTAAACATATATGCACCAAGTGGTATAGCATGGAAATTCCTAGAGGAAAGGTTCAGAGAGATGCAAGAAGAAATAGACAGCAAAACTATAATAGTGGGGTATCTCAACCTCCCTCTCTCAGAACTTGATAAATCAAAGCACAAAATAAACAAGAAAGAAGTTAAGGAGGTAAACAAAATGTTACAAAAGTTAGGTATGATAGATCTTTGGAGGAAATTAAATGGAGACAGAAAGGAGTTTACTTTTTTCTCAGCAGTCCATGGAACTTATACAAAAATTGACCATGTGCTAGGACACAAAAAACTCAAAATCAAATGCAGGAAGGCAGAAATAATAAATGCATTTTTTTCAGATCATGACGGAATAAAAATCACATGCAGTATAAGGCCAGGAGAAAATAGACCAAAAAGCAATTGGAAACTAAATAATTTTATCCTAAAGAATGAATGGG
>JAJPUD010012326.1:0-49927 GCA_023553655.1 Myrmecobius fasciatus
AATTTTATCTGAGAAGCTCTAGGGGTCATTGGAGACTTTTCTGGAGATTGTTGGGTCACTTTTATGAAAGATGATTTAGAGAGCAACAGACTGCAGGTAGGAAGCCCAATTGGGTTTCTGTTAAAAGAGTCCAAGGGAGTCAAAAGTTCTGGAGTGAGGGTTGTGACTTTGTGGGAGTGGGAAGAAAGGAAGGGATGTGAGGGGTGCCGAGGACTTGGCAGATGATTGGATTTGAACGTAAAGAAGAACCCAAGACGGGATGCCTGGAAGATTGCCTATGGGTTCCACAGATAGAGGGAAGTTTGGAAGGAAAGGGAACATTGCTGTAAGGGCCACCCTGAAGGGAGGAAAGGGGATGTGGATTGGGAGAAGAGCAAAGGTTGGAGGTCAGGGTGAAGTGGAAGAGCAGGTTTAGGTGGAGTAAGGGAGAGGTGAAAGCACCTGAGATAGGGATCAAAGAGGGGAATTTGAGATGAGGATCACAGAGGTGGAAGAGTTAGGGCTGATGGGGAAGTCTAAGGCGTGACTACTCCTTTAGGGGACCGAGGTAGAGTGGAGATGTAGGTCATGAGAATTGAGGAGGTGGAGGAGCTGGGAGGCTGTTTGTAAGGCTGTTGGTCTTAATAAGGGAAACACAGGGGAGAGAAGGGGGAGAGAAGGCTTGGGGTTAGGTACTGAACTCATTGAGAAAGGAAGGAGAGTGTCCTGGAGATTGATAAGTACTGACAACAGGATATGGACAGGAGCAGTGAGAAAGAAAGGAGTGGAATTCAAAGGAGGAACAATTATTTCATGATGGAGACTGGAGGGGGATTGGGAAGAAGGAGGAGGTGGGGAAGAAGTGTTCCTCTTATTTACTTTTGTGTGCAAGCAGGCGGCACTGGAGAAGCTTGTAAAGGATAACTTATCTTTAAAAGGAAGCCCGGTTTCTGTGAGCTCCAGGAGATGGGTGGATGAATGGAAGCATGTGAAAAGTCGAGAGCCTAGGTTGAAGGGGAAGGGAGGGAGGGAGGAATGAAAAAGAACACCTATTCAGTGCTTACACATGTCAGGTTGTCAGGCTCAACACTGAGGATACAAATGCCAAAAAACACCAGATGCCCTGAGCTCAAAGCGCTTGCATTTTTATAGTTTGTTGACAAGAAAAGCTGAGGATGGTGGGACAGTGGAAGGAAGAGGGAGCAGGCTGGGGTGAGTGGGGGGAGATAACAGGACTGACCGCTGGTGCTTATTGGAGTAGAAGGTGAAAGCTGGTTGCTAGAGGGCAGGAAGTGGAGGCCCTGTGGAAGGAGTCCTCTGCTCGGAGTTTCCCAGGAGCCTTTTGTGTAAACCCTGGAGGAGGGCAGGAGAGTCAGTAATCATGGGGACCAGGACAGTGGTGCTCTGTCATCCTCTGCCTCCAGGCAGCATGCAGTACTTGCTTCCCCCTTACGTGCCCTTTGAGCACATTGTTTCTGAAGGTCTGGGGCCCTTGGTGGAGGCTAAGGGAACAGTTCAGGCACCACTGCAGGGGGGTTTCCTTCCTTTTCACCTTTTTTTTGTTTTATTTAGGTTTTCTTTGGTTTGCAAAGGTAATTCCTAAGTCCACAGGGAGGCCCCTCAGTTGCATTTATATGGAGGTGAGATTTGAACCCAGCCCTTCTGATTCTAAGTTGAATGCTCCTACCACATCACCACTTGGGGTAGACTTCCCTGAGATAATTCTTCAGTATTTTAATGCAGCAGGAATCAGGCTAAAATGAGAACCCCCAAGAATGACTCAGAAGTGTTGAAAAGTAGCAGGGCTGTCTCTTTTGCCTGTAGAGGAAGATGGACTCCTGGGCTGATTATATGTGTATGAGCCTTAGGATAAGGATTTTTGTTTGGTTTTGTGAGGTTTTGGTACTGAAAACCCTAGAATTTATAACTGTTGAGTCACTAGGAGTGACCCTGGAGAGGAAAATAAGAGAGGTTCTGAGAAATGGTGGACAGGTGGACTAATTTCCAATAAAAGGAAAATAATAAAAACTGCACATTTTAGGCTGATTGCCATGGCAGGTTCCCAGCAAACTTCTGGAAAGCAGTATTAGTATATGGTTAGTTACCATATAGAAGGAGCAGAAGTGATCACAGAGAGCCCACAGGGCTTTATCAAAACCAGGTTACTCCACAAGCATCTTCTATCCCTCCTAGAGGAATATAAGAGGGGGAACTAAACTAATAGAGTAAGAGAATCCTCTATATACTTTTAACAAAGTATCTGATGAAACACTTCATATTATTCTTATGGAAAGGATGGAGATATGTGAGTTAAATGATAATACAGTTACATAAATTTGGAAGTGGTTGAATGGCTAGATGGAGAGTAGTCAGTTTGGTAAGTGGTCTCCATCAAAAGCTCCAGGGATCTGTGCTTGGCCCTGTGCTGCTTGGCATTTTTATCAGTGATTTGGAAAAAGTCCTCAGATTTACAGATGGCACAAAGCTGGGAGGAGGAGCTTACAGCATGCATGACAGTATATAAATGCAAAAAGATCTTGACAGACTGGAGCAGCACCTCTCAAAGTACTGTCTGATGACTTTTGGACATCCCTGCCACCTTTTCAGGGGTCCTTGAACGATTTTCATAGGTCAGAATCATTTACATAATAATAATAAGATGTTTTTGTTTCTTATATGGTAACTTATCAATAGCTATAACCCTGCTGGAGGCAGCTAGGTGGCTGAGTGGAGAGAGCACTGGGCCTGGAATCAAGAAGACCTGAGATCAAATTTGGGCTCAGACACTAATAGCTGTAGGACCCTGGGCAAGCCACTTAATCCTGTTTGCCTTAATCCATTGGACAAGGAAATGGCAAAGCTCACCAGTATCTTTGCCCAAAAGACCCTACAGACATTATTGGTGTGCTGTGGTCCACAGGGTCATTAAGAGTCAGACATGACTGAACAGTGAACAACAACATAACCCCCCCCCCACACACACACACACACAAGCTCTTTGGAGTTCTCAGTAATTTAGAATAAAATTTAGAGTTTTGAGACCAAAAAGGGTCTTCATCATGAAATTGAATAGGGATAAATGTAAAGTCTTACACTTGGGTTCAGGAATACGAAGGAGAGAAGACATATCTAGATAGTGTATTGTATGAAAGAAATTTGAGCATTTTAAGAGCCTTGAAAGCTTCTATGTCAATGACATGGTCTGGCCACTAAAAAAGGTAAAGTGGTTGCGGGCTATATTAAGAAAGGCAGTTTCCAGGATCTCTCCAGACTCGGTCCTGGATTGGATCCCATCTAGAGGCTTATGCTTGGCCTTCAGTGTAAGAAGAATATTGATAAGGTAGCATGTCCTGAGGTGGATGGGCCCTGGAATCATGTTCCATGAGGATAAGTTGAAAGATTTGAAGATATTTAGCTTAGGAAGGAGGAACTCAGAGAGGACACAGTGTCTATCCTCAGATAGATGAAGGGCTGTCATGTGGAAGAGGGATTTAGACTTTATTGCTTAGTCCTCCAGGCTAGAACCAAGAGGAATGAGAGAAAGTAGCAAAGAGACCAACAAGAGTTTTGATGTTCAGAAAACCTTCCTACCAGCTGAGACTGCTCCAGTGTGGAATGAGCTGAATTTGGGAAGCTAGGGAGCCATGCAAATCTTTTATCAAGTGCCCTCTGCTTGGCAGGCAGCATGCCAGATATGGGGAGAAGAAAGACAACAAATGAGGGGCTTATACTCTCCTGGAATTCTTCAGAAAAGGTCTGGATGTCCATTTGCTGGCTATGTTGGGCAGGGGCTTATCGTTCTAGTTTGAGTTGGACTCCTTTCAAGACCTAAGGGAGTCTGAGACTGGAGCAGCTACTTTTTTGGTGAGTTCTTGTACCACCTGCCACCTTCCTGAATTCCTGCCCAGGACCAATGATGCCAAAGCTCGGAATCAGAAATTATTCTGATTTACTTATGATCTCCGGTTCATTCATTCATTCAGAAGCACCTTTAGTGAGTGCCTGCTGTGTGTAAGGTTTGCCACACTAGGCTCTGTGAGATAAAAATAGTGAAATACAATGTCTGTATACCCCACTAAGGAAAATTTATATATATGTGTGTGTATATATATATAATCACTTCATATGTATTTATATATATATATATATATATGCATTATCACTACATATGTGTATGTAGTGATAATGCTAAAGGTGATCATTGCAAGTTTGAATTATCACAGCAAAGGTACATAAGGTACTGGTAATGGTCGTAAATATAAATAGAATAAATCTTTCTAATTTCATTGAGGATTAAAGAAATCTTTTCAGAATCTCAGAGTTGAAACAAATTTCTAAGGTCATTCCCCTCACAGTCATGTTCTTTTTAAATATGGCATGATAAATATAAGCTGGGAGGGATCTTAGAAGTCACTGAGTCCAACCCCTTCTGGGTCCTCAAGTAGAAAGTGACCACACAGCTCCTAAGTGAGCCTGGATCCAAAAGTCTTCCTGCCTTCAAGTCCAGTCCTCTGCCTACACCATTGTCTTTCATGAACAGTGGTATGAAATTTACCACTTGATGAGATAGTTTACTCTGTTGGACCACTCTAATTAAGGAATTTCTTCTACATTCTTAAGTCAGTGATTCAGTTCAACCAATACCTGCTGTGAGCAAAGCACTGCTGTGTGTCAAAGATTTAGTCTGTGCTTAATAAATGCTTGTTGATTTTTATTTTATTTTATTTTATTTATTTATTTATTTATTTTTTTGCTGAGGCAATTGGGATTAAGTGACTTGCCCAGGGTCACACAGCTAGGGAATATTAAGTGTCTGAGACCAGATTTGAACTCAGGTCCTCCTGACTTCAGGGCTGGTGCTCTATCCACTGTGCCATCTAGCTGCCTCTTGTTGATTTTTTAAATGTTACAATCCCTGGGAGTTACTGTGGAAGAATACATGACAGGGTATGGCAGGAGCAAAAGAAGAGCCAGGAAAAATGCCTGGAGAGAGATTTTGGAAGGAAGAGGGAACTTTCAGATGGGGAGTGGGAGCAACATCAGAGGTGACTCTGTGGAGGAGGCAGCACCTGATGAGCTTTGAAGAAAAAGATTTCTGCAATTAAAGCAAAAAGGGAATGTATTCTGGACATGGGGGAACATGACCAAGAACAATTTGGTTGGAGTACATCAGAGGGAAGTAGAATACTAGGCTTGAAAAATTGTCTGGAGTCAGACTGAAGAAGGGTTCAGATGTTAGATGAGCTATTTTATCTAGAGCATTGGGGAGCTACTAGGGAAGGTTTTTAGGGAGGGAAGTGCCATGATCAGACTTAGGAAGATTATTTTTGGCATCTATATGAATAATAATAGCGAACTATTATGTAATATTTTACATAGCATTACTTCCACACTTTATATTTGATCATTATCTCCATTTAATAAGTGGGAAGATTGAGACTAATAGAGATTGAGTTGAGATGCCCAGGGTGATATCAGCTCTCTCCCAAGTCCAGTGCCTTCCTTATTCACTGCACCTCCTGGCTGCCTAGAAGCTAATTTGTAACATGTACTTGGTCAAGTCCTCTTCTCAGGAGCTATGTAGGACAAACCTAGTTGTTCTCTGCTGAAAACAAGCCTTCAGACATTTAAAGGCTTCGTAGAGGAGTTAGTATTTTAGGCTTGCTGGAGAGAGTGATATTGATGATAAACACTCAGTTTTTATTCTTTGAACTGCCTCTTTCTCCAACACTGTGCTTCTTTTCACTTTCCCCTCACCCCAAATAATCTCCCTAAATTCACATTTGCTGCTTGTCTTCCTCCCCTAGACCTGAGAGTTATAGAGACCTCAGTTAATCTAATTCTTAACCAAAGCATTGCCATTCTGTTTCTGTCATCTTACATCCTTTTGAAGGTCTTTTACCCTCTTCTGGAAGATTTTCATTGATAAAGAACTCACTGACTATAAAGGCAGCTCATTCTACTTTTAGGTTTCTCTAATTGTTAGGAAGCTTTTCCTTAATTTAATGCATGCCAAAAAACCCCCAAAAACAAAAACCCAAAAAACAAACAAACAACAACAACAACAAAAAAAACCTCCAGGATCTAGAGGAGACTATAAGTTCTTGCTGACCCCTTCTGAATTTGAAGTCTCCTATAGATAGATCCTGGAGTCTTTTTTTGGTATGCATTGTAACCCAGCCACATTTTCACTGTCCACTGATGCAATTGATTATTTAAGAAAAGTACAAGACTTTACATTTATCACTATTAATTTAATCACATTAGCATTAGCCCACTGTTCTTAGCTCACAGATATTTTAAAATCCAGATTCTGTAATCTAATGCATTATTAATTCCTCCTAGCTTTGTGTCATCAGCATATTTGACAAGCATAATATAAATGTGAACTATGACATCAACTGGACCTGGGCCAAGGATTGAGTCCTGTGGCGTTCCACCAGAAACCTTACTCTGGGTTGACATCAGTCCATTAGTAATCAAGAGGCATTCTCTGGGTCGGGGGAACTTTGGGCAGTTTTTAATTCATCTTGTTATCTTGTTCTCTAGTCCCCATTGCTTTATCTTATCTACAGTAGCACTGGGAGAGATTTTTATTAGTTCCTTTGCTGAAATCCAGATTACATGAAGCCCTTGTCGATTTATGGTCACAAAATTTCTCATTGACACCCCCTTTGCTCCCCAGACACTGCCACCAGCCCAGTACGACCTCATCCCTAGTCTTTGTAGCAGCTGCTGCAGAGGCTCCCTGCCAAAAGTCTCCCCCCGCAGCCTCCCCTCCTCCGGCTGCAAAAGTACACATCTGACCCCATCCCTTCCCTGTGTCTGGCATTTAGAGTGTTTCCTAACCCGCCCTCCCTCACCTTCCATCTTCTTAGAGTTTTCACCCCCACACCTGCTCCTAGTCTCGGGCCAGCCCCCCCCGGCTGTTCCTGGAACGAGACTCTCTATCTCTGGACTCCAGGCATTTTCACTGGTGACATCTGCCATCCCTGGAATGCTTTCCTTCCTCATCTCTGCCTCCTGGCTTTCCCAGCTTCCTTCAGCTCCAGTGAAGATCCCACCTTCTACTGGAAGCCTTCCCTAATTCCCTTTAAATCTAGTGCCTTCCTTTGTCATCTCTGATTTATCCTGTAACTTGTTTGTGCATAGCCATTAGCATATTGTTTCCCATAAGACTGAGCTCCTGCCGAGCAGGGACCCTCTTTCGCCTTTCTTTGTCTCCCCCATGCGTAGCACAGTATCTGGCACATAGCAGGCACTTAACAAATGCTTGTTGGCTGACAGACTTTGGCACCCCAGTAATCTCTAAATCCTATCATACAAGAAAATTCTATTTGTCGTTCCCGGTGGCTCATAGTGATCAGCCTTTCCTCTTTTTAAATCCCCACAAGCATCCCTTCTAATAAGCCCCTCCGAAATTCTACCCCACAACTACCAGCATTTTACCCCCTTCTTCCATTTTCCTAGCCTCTTTCTAATAACCTTCCTCTTTACTCTCAGAGCTGTTCAATTGGCCCAGCATTTATTTCCAGGCACTTCGGGGATACAAAGACAGCCCTCCCCTGAAAACCAGCCCATGTCTTTTAGAAGTTTACTTTCTAATTCAAGGAAACAATGTACATACAAGCGAATAAATGTGAAATCTCTAGAAGATAAATTCATAAGGAATAGATGGGATAGAGTAGGATGTCCTGGGATGTGAAGTGTGTGATAGGCAGATGAGACGGGAGGAAGAGATGGGGCCAGAGTGGGAAGGATCTTCTGTTTCAAGTGAAGGACTTTGTGTTTCATCTTAGGGGCTCGTGAAGCTTCTTCAGGAGGGAAGTGAAATGGAACATCAATTTGGCCATGAGTGGAGAATGGATTGCAGGGAGGAAAGGCTGGTTTCAGGGAATCCAGTTAGAAAGCCATCCCTTTCTCTTTCCTTTCCCCCATCCAGCTCTTCCCTGACCTTTTGTTCCTGTTGCACCCCCTCCTCACACACCCACTTACTCTGGGTCATGTCTGGCAGGAAGGATCGCCCCCCAGATGAGAGGATGGGAAAGTGTCGAAGCCCTGACAAGCAGACACAGATTTAGACTCCTGTCTCCTTAGCCAGTCTTTTCTACCCATCCTGCTTGCCAGGTTCCTTTTTGTAAGGAAGAAAATAGAAGGGTGGAAAGGGTACATAAGGAGAGGATTGGGGTAGTCCTTGTCCAGGAAAAGAGGAGGAAGAAGGGGCTCGTGTGGGTGAGTTTCCATGGTAATGAACCAGTCATTAAGTGCAGGATCTGAGGACTCATCTCTAGAATCTGGACCTATTGGGTTTGGGTTTTGGGGTGGGGATGAGACAAGGAGGATAGAGTGCGGTAAAAGAATTAGGGGTATGAGATAGGGAATAGTCCTGTGATTCTGTTAGACTTTATTTTAATGGCTTTTTAAGGATCAGGATAACCATAGTTTCCCATCAAGAGTCCACCTCTAGCCTCTCAGGCCTCCAGCCCCAGAGTATCCCCTGACCCCACTAGGATCTCTCTTGATTCCAGATCCCAGAAGAACCGATATAAGTGTTTTGATTCTCCCTGTGTGGGGAACAGACTCAGATTATAGATGAGCCCCAGGCCCTTCCCCCACCTCTGGCTGTTCCTAGTTAATCTGAGTGGGAAGCTATGTGTCTCGCCTCCAGGGAGAGAACCTGATCTTATTGTCCCGCTGTGACTGACATTGAGGCACCAGGAGCTGGAGACACTGAGTTCATCTCTTCTGCATCTGCCCAAAGAGCCATCCAGTCAAGGGAGCAGTGGGCCTAGGCTTCTGGAGCTTAGCACAGCTGTCACCTGCAAGGAGGGGCTTCCAATTCCTAAATAAAATACATTTGTTACAGAGGAGGCTCAGAAGGAGCATTGGGAAGGAAAGAGGAGAGAGAGCTGTCCTGGTGGGGCAGGAGAATTGGAATAGTTTTGAGAGAACTGGGAATGATGGGAAAGTACAGAAGCAGAGTAAAGAGTTAGGGAATCCAGGAGAGGATGGGGCAGCATTTGTTGGAAGGAAGACAAATTGCAGAGAGGTTGGACCATAGAACTGGGGATCATCTGGAGCTAGAAAAGGGTCTTAGAAGTCATCTAGTACAATTCCCTCATTTTGCATATGAAATAACATAAATCTGATTGCCTATGTTACAGAGAAGGATAATGGCTTCTGATGTATAATATTAATAATAAAGATGGCAATAGATTTATCTCTCTACAAATCAAGAGCTATTTATACTGTGTATTCGTGGTGTGTGTGTGTGGGTATGTAGGGGTTGAAAGGATCATGGAAGTAATGGAGAAATATTTGTTGGGGTGACACAGGGTTGTGTAGGTAATGAACTACTTTTGTTTTTGGCTTGGGATGGGAGATAGGGCTGACTGGTAAGAGTTTTCCTGGATGGAAGAGATGATGTATTTGTAGGTAGGGAGAGATTAGAGATTATCAAGGGAGGAAGAGATGATGTGGGAGACAACCTGTATAGAAGATGATATTAAGGGAATATGTAAAGAAATGGTTACTTCTATTAAAGTTGGGTAAAAAAAGGAGAGAAGGGCTGTAATGTCTAAGGAAGGGGAAAGAGGAGGCCTGGAAAAAGAGAGAAGGTTTGGAACTACCTTGATGAAGAGTGGGGATTGAGGAGGGAAGGGTTGCCCCAGTCTGTCGTCTTGACTCATTTCCCCTAGCTTTGTAAGTCTACAGTAATCACAAGCCTTTCTTGTTTTTTCAGGAAAACCCCTGACTAGCTATAGCTCTTGTTTTTTTTTCCCTAAACGTTGATTTTTTTGGACTTAATTGCTTCCTATTAAATCTCATCCTGTTAAATGTAAGAGTAATGGCATACTGTTCAGTAGGGTCAGATTGAAATAAAAACAGATCACATTATTTGTGTGATGTTGTAATTGTATTTATTTCATTAAAATTTTTCCAAGTACATTTTAATCTGATTTGGACACCAGTGAGTTTTGCTGGCTATTTGTATCAAGTTTGATACCTCTGGTGTAGTGGATGAATTGTGACTGTAGGACCCAGGGCACCTTGCTTCCCTGCCTAGCACTTCAAGTGGTATCAAATTCATGTAGGAAAGAGGGCCACCAAACTGGGGCACATTGACTTAGAAAACTACCCATTTTTTTCTTCTCTTTTAATTTATTTTGTTACCTACATCCCAGTTATGTTTGTTTGGCTCAGTCTCACTCCACGGAATCCTCTGGGCAGCTCTCACAGACTGAAAGTTGCAAGGGAAGGTATCTTCTGCATTACCAGAGAGAGTTTCCTCACTGGAGAGTTCCCTGGACCTATGAAAATTAGGGTTCAGTCTTCATCCTTATTAAATTTGACCAAATATTCTAGCCAATTAGGATATTTTTTCCTCCTGCCTCTGCCATCTACCTTCCTAGCCATTCTGCTAGCTTGGAGTTACCTGCAGACTTAGCCATGATGCTGTCTCTGCTTTTTGTTTTCCTTCAGTAAATCTATTCAGTGGTACAGGATTACAGGTAGAACCCTGAGCATTTCCACTAGAGGCATGTCTCCCACTCACCTGGGTCATTAGTTACTACTTTTTGGATCAGGTAGTTCAGTCACTTTGACATCCAGCTACCTGCCCTGTCTGTCAGCTGTCAGGAGCCTTCGTGGTAGGTGCAGAGGAATGCCACCAGAAAAATTGTCCCACGTGCATCCTTCCTTCCTCTGCTGCTTTATCAGGGCCCCTTCAGGGCCCATCTCAGGTGCCACTCGCTTTGCAAAATCTTTCCATGTGCTTCTAATTGATATTCCCTCCCTGCTCGGTCAGGCATTGTGCCAGGACTTTAGAGATGCAAGGAACATAAAAAGCAGTGTCTGCCCTTGAGGAGCTGATAGTTTGAGTGGGATTGATCCCATGCAAACATCCCAAAAACTAGGTCTATATAAGACAGCATAAATGGGCAATCTCAGAGGACATGCACTAGAATTGGGGGGGCCACAAAGGACCTCTGCAGAAGGTGGAATTCGACAGCAGAGGTAAGGAGGGAGTGTCCCAGGCATGGGCGGCTGTTCCAGCAAGAGTCATGTATGAGAGGTTTCAAGCAGGCCTCTGGAGCCCAAATTGTGTGGAGGGAAATAAAGTATAACTTAGAAGGGGCCAGAATGTGAAGGGATTTAAATAAGGCACCAAACAATGGGCAATAGGGACCTGCTGGAGGTTAGTCACTAGGATGGTGATGTACTCACTTGAGGAATAGGTGAGTGGAGGATATGCTGTAGTGGGGAAAGAAGGGAGGAGGATGCCTATTTGGAAGCCTATGACAGTCGAGGGGATGGAAGCCTGCATTAGTGTTATTTGTCTGTGGGCATTCTGCTGGCCTAGGCTCTAAGCTCTTTGAAGCCAGAGTCTATTTTCTTTCATCATATCCTAAGTGCTTAACAGATGGTGGGTTGAATTAACAGGTGGATACCTGTTAGCAAGTTATTACAGTAATAAAAGACTGAGTTGGGATTGTGGCAGACACAAGGGAAGATGATGGCTTCAGGAGATATTCCAGATATCAAATGGTCAGAGTTGGACTTGAGAGGTGAGGGAGGATTAAGGGAATCAGACATGGCAGAAGAGACCATTGCAGGTCAAGGAGGGGATGCTGGGGTGTGAAGGTGGGGGAGACAGAGGACTGGGGACCTAGGCAGATGGCAGTAGTGGAGGGTGGATATGGGAGGTTATGGAAGAGGGGACAGTGTGCACGTCTGTAAGGGTAAGGATTGTGTCAGGGATGCAGGGTGCATCTGTGGGGGATCTGAGGGGAGACAGTGTGTGAGGGAACAGAGAGAGTTTTGGGAGAGAGAGTGGGATTTGGGACCTAGGGTCTTGGGAAGGAGGATGTTGGAAGGACAGTTTTTTTTTGTACCCTCTGGGTATCTGAGACCTTGGATGGGGATGGCCTTGGGCACTGACCTTGCTGCTCCTCTCCCTCTCCCATCATCCCAGGTGAGCACTGTGAGGTGAGTGCCCGCTCGGGTCGATGTGCTCCCGGAGTCTGCAAGAATGGGGGCACCTGTGTCAACTTGCTGGTTGGTGGCTTCAAATGCGACTGCCCGTCAGGTGACTATGAGAAACCTTACTGCCAAGTGACCACACGCAGCTTCCCAGCCCGGTCCTTCCTCACCCTCCGAGGCCTTCGGCAGCGCTTCCATTTCACCCTGGCCCTCACGTGAGTGATGATAGGAAGGGAAGTCCCAGGGGAAAGCGATCGGGGGAGCTGGGAGGTCTTAGGAACTTGGGGACCCCAGGCAGTGTTTGAGAGTCGTTTAACTTCCTGTCATCCACAAGTTAACAACTTGTGCCCTGTCCCAACATGTTTCTGAGAGGCAATGTGACTCGGTGGATGGAGGGCTGGTCCCAGAACCCAGAAGACCAGGGTTTATAGCCCATCTGTGACATGAATTAGCTGAAGGACCTTGAGCAAATCACTTACTTACCCTCTCTCGGACTCAGTTTCCTCCTCTGTAAAATGGAGATGATAACGTCTCTTTCTTGGGATCCTTGTGAGGACCTGAGTTACTGTGTAGAGCACTGTGGAAGCTTCCTAGGGCTATTTAAATGGGGGCTGAGACCGATCACTGCTGCTCTTCTGTAACACCTGGAACTTGACCTTGCACAAGGTGAACATGTGCCACGAAGAGAGGACTTTGGGCACTTTAAAAGCCTGCATCTCTGTAAGAATGGAGAGGTGGACACACAGGTCTCACTGGTCTGAGAAATCCTGGTGAGGCCCTCCACAGCTCTTTGTCTCCAATTGTCAGCTCGGAATTGCCCAGAGCTCCGAGCGGTCAGGGCAGCGTGGCCTCCCTCCCGTGGCCAGAGCAGGGCAGAGATGGGGCCTTAGTCAGATTTCCTCGGCACCAAGGTCTGAGCTGCCTCTCTTGTTCACTTGTAATGCACTTCTGATTACACACAGAAGCACGCACTCACAAAAAGCAGTTTTTAAAAGATTTCCTTATTTTGGCCCCTGATTGTTGAGCTGTTCACTACTGTTGGTCTTGGTCCTTAATTCTCCCTGTTGTTTCCCCAGTGGCCGGTACTTTCTCCATTTGTTCCCCACAATGACCACATATGATCCTCCCAACAACCATCTCAGGGAGGCAGGGAGGTTGGTGGAATCCCTGTTTTACTCATGACCAGCCTGGCACCTCAGGACGTAGCATGGTTGTGAAACAAGTCGTTGGCAGAGCCGAGCCTCCAACCCAGCTCTCCTTTGTTTTCACCTAGTGAAAATCTGCTGCTTCTGGGTGTTTTTGCTGACGAGTCTTCAGAGTAGCAGAGGCCCTTCGTTGGGGAAGAGGGCTGCCTCCTGGCTCTTAGAATGTGCCTCCCCCTGTCCCTCTGCTTCCCCAGTCCTTGGCCCTAGGGACTCAGGTGTGCCCTTGTTCAGGGGCAGCTCTGCCCACTGTCAGCCCAGCTCTCTAGAGTGTGCTGCATTTTTCTTACCTCTCTCTACCCCCAGCAGGTTTGCCACAAAGGAGAGGGACGGGCTTCTTCTGTACAATGGGCGCTTCAATGAAAAGCATGACTTTGTGGCCCTCGAAGTGATTCAGGAGCAGGTCCAGCTCACTTTCTCTGCAGGTGGGTGCCCTCTGTTTTCCCTGCCCCTCATCCACCTCTGTCTGTCTTTCCTTGCCTCTTGCCATCTCCCCAGGCCTTGCTCACCTCTCCGGAGGGCAGTGTGTCATCCCAGAGTGCACCCTTTCCTACCCAGCTTCTCCTGCTTTGCCAGCAGGTCTCGTAGGGCCCTGGGTTACTTGATCTTCCTTTTCCCAGGGGAGTCAACGACCACCGTGTCCCCATTCATCCCTGGAGGGGTCAGCGATGGCCAGTGGCACACCGTCCAACTGCAGTACTACAATAAGGTGAGGCTTGTCTGGACCCTGTCACAAGGAGGAAACCTGCCCAGGACACCCCGGGGCCGTGATGGCCTTCAGAGAAGGATTGTCATGGGGAAGGGGATCTGATTTGTTGTGCTTGGCTCCAGGGGCCAGAACTGCGACTGGTGGGGAGCGACTTCAGAGAAGTAGGTGCCCGAGAGTTAGGGCTTTGGGCTGCCAGTCAGCAGCATGGCAGTGATGGGCGCATTGGCTGCCATGGCAGCAGAGGGGGTTTTAGCATCTGAGTCTTCCCCTACCAGCCGTGTGACCCTGGGAAACCCCATCAGCTTATCAGTTACTCGCAGCAACTTTCTTCCAGTTATTTGTTGCAGCCCAGCTGCTGATGTGCCTTATCAATATTTCTCTGCACCTCTGAATGAACAAAATAAATGAGAACCACCCCAAAGGAAAATGTGCTTCCTTGGGAAGCAATGGGGTCCCCTCCCTCAGAGGTATTCCCAAGCAGGGGACAAGGTTAATGACAATTGAGGGTTGGACTAGGTCAGGGTTCCTCAGTCTGGGCTCCATGGATCCATGAAAATGGGGCAGACGTGATTCTGAGAAGCGCTCCATGGTTTCCCCAGACTGCCACAAAGTTCCACAGTGCACACAGGAATATGTCACGTGAACTCAGAAGTCTGAACAGACTTCTTCAGGATCTTACTCTTACTGTTCTCTTTTATATCTCTTTAATTTCTGAAAGCGTATCCCCTCACTTACCCAGACGTCAGCTTTTATAATACATATAAATAGCAAAAGGAAAAAAGAGTAGCAAAACGGGCCCCCCGTCAGCTGGGCCCACAGCCCCCCGCTTTCCCAGAGCCTCGGCGGTTCTGTGAGGCTGCAGCCGGTGGTGGCGGCGGCTGAGTTTGTTTGTGGTCATTGTGCGCTCTGTGGACAGCTCGGTGTCCATCCCAGGCTCCTCCCCCAGCTCCCTGCGCTCTTCCCTCTGCGGGCCGTTTTTTGTCCAGTGCTTGTCCGGGGGGCGCTGTCCGGTATGTTTCCACGCAATGTGACGCTCCGGATATTGGGTGGGCCCGAGAGCAGACGTTTTGTTGTTGTTGGCTTGGGGGAAATGCTCAGAATGGGGTGTTTGGGCGGAACTCTGGAGATTTTGGTCACTTTATTAGCCTGGTTACAAGCTGCTTTCTAGGACGTCCCAGCCGGCCCCCAGCTCTGCCGGAGCTTCGCTAGTTTGCTGGGTATGAGGTGAAACCTCAGCCGGCTGATTCAGCCCACCCCAAGTTGTGTACGATGGGCGCCATGGGCCCTGCCCTGGATGCTGCTGGAAAAGGAGGCAGGGAGCCTGCATAGAGGCCTGAGAGAGCTCCGGGAATCAGAGCCCTGAGCTCAGACCCTGCTTCCGTGAGACACGGGGCTCATTCCTTTCCGCCAAGTGAACCCTCTGACGAGCTTTGCTGTAAGCACCAAAAAAGATAAAATGCGTGCAGTGCTTCACAAACTTGGACAAATGCTTCCTCCCAGGGGCAGTTGAAGCGAGGGATCGGGTTGCCTGGCCGTGCCAGGCTGTGCCCCCTCCCTGAGCTGGACCCTCCCCCTCTTTCTCCTCCACAGCCACTGCTGGGGCGCTCCGGACTCCCACAGGGCCCTTCTGAACTCAAAGTGGCCGTGGTGACGGTGGATGACTGTGACCCCGGCGTGGCGCTGCGCTTTGGCGCCGTCCTGGGGAACTACTCCTGTGCTGCCCAGGGCACCCAGGCTGGCAGCAAGAAGTGAGAGGGAGGGGTGGGAGGCTGGGGCTGGGGGCCAGGGGGCCGGGCATGCTCTTCCCCACCAGTCATGCTGGGCCCCCAGTGAGGGCTAAGGGGGAGAGAGACTGTGTAAAAGAAAGGAAACAAGTCCAAGAGCAGAAGAATTGGGGGCGGCACAGCGGAGGACTCAGAGGGGGGCCCGTGGGGCAGGGACAGCGAAGGACTCAGAGAGGGGCCTGTGGGGCAGGGCCCTCTTACCTTCCCCCCTCACCAGCCCTGCCCAGGCTCTGCCAGGGCCCCCTTTCCCTTACTTCTGCCCCTCTGTGATGTCTGCGTCAGGTCCCTGGATCTGACAGGCCCCCTGCTGCTGGGAGGGGTCCCCGACCTGCCCGAGAGCTTTCCCATCCGCACCCGCCACTTTGTGGGCTGCATGCGAAACCTGCAGGTGGACAGCCGGCGTGTGGACATGGCAGATTTCATCGCCAACAACGGCACCGTGCCTGGTATGAGGGGACAGGAGAGGGCAGGCCTTGGGGGAGGGCTGCCTGGGCACCAGGCCCACCCTGAGACCCCCTCCCTCTGCCAGGGTGCCCAGCCAAGAAGAACGTATGTGACAGCAACACCTGCCAGAATGGGGGCACCTGTGTCAACCAGTGGGACACGTTCAGCTGCGAGTGCCCCCTGGGCTATGGTGGCAAGAGCTGTGCCCAAGGTAAGCTGAGCATGGTGTAGGCTTTGCTCACTCTGACCTGCTGCTGCTCCCCCAGGCTCGGGAGCCAGGATGTCTTGGAGAAGGAGCAAGTCGGTCGTGGGTGGAAAAGCCTGCCTGGGCGAAGCTGCCCTGGGGTGGGCAGCAGGGAGACAATGGGCCCAGTCAGACTGCGGGTCTGAGCTTGGCTCCCAGGGTGTGGTGGGAAGAGTTCTGTGGGGCTGGGCCCGGGGGGAGTGGGCAGCGCAGAGGTCTGCCCCCAGGACAGCTGCACCCAGAGCCTCCCCAAGGCAGATGATTGCTTTAACCATTTCTTCCCCAAACTCTCCATCTCTTCTCCCGTTTCCTTGACTTCTCCAGAGATGGTGAATCCTCAGCGCTTCCTGGGGAAGAGCCTAATGGCCTGGCATGGCTTGGCACTTCCCATCACCCAGTCCTGGCACCTCAGCCTCATGTTCCGTACCCGCCAGGCAGATGGCATCCTGCTGCAGGGGATCACCAGAGGGCACAGTACCATCACCCTACAGGTGGGCACTAAGGTTGGGATTGGGAATGGAGAGGGCATGGCTCCTGGGGTAAAAGCCAGGACAGCGATCAGGGAAGGGATCAGTCTTCGGGGTGGGCGGCAGCGCCATCTGCTGGGCACATGCATGGCAACACCGGGTCCCCCGGGCACCGGGGATAGAAGCCGTTTTATCTTCTGCGCTCTCACTGTCCAGATGCGGGAGGGCCACGTGATGCTGAGTGTGGAGGGCACCGGCGTCCAGACCTCCTCTCTTCGGCTGGAGCCGGGCAGGGCCAACGATGGGGACTGGCACCACGTGCAGCTCGTGCTCGGAGTCAGCGGCGGCGCCCGAGAGCCCGGCCACGCCGTCCTGTCCTTCGACTACGGGCAGCAGCAGGCGGAAGGCAACCTGGGTCCCCGGCTGCACGGACTGCACCTCACCAACGTGACTGTGGGCGGGGCGGCAGGGCCCAGCGGGACCGTGGCCCAGGGCTTCCGGGGCTGCCTGCAGGTGAGCAGCAAACGGCCCCTTCTGCCAGACCTGCCCGCTGGGGCCGCCCCCCCACCCCGGATCTGGCCCCCCTCCTGCAGGGGGGTGACCCCCACCTCCTCTCCCCGCAGGGCGTGCGAGTGGGCGAGGTGGCAGACGGGGCCAGTGGCCTGGACCCCAGCAGGGCAGAGCAGGCCAACGTGGAGCCAGGCTGCAGCCTCCCTGACCCTTGTGACTCCAACCCCTGCCCCACTAACAGCTACTGCAGCGACGACTGGGACAGCTACTCCTGCAGCTGTGACCCCGGTACTGGGCAGGGCTGGCCGGGGGGCCGGGGGTCACAGGGAGAGAGGGAGGTCATCAGGGGAAGAGCGGGTGGGTGGAGACGGCACTGAGGCCTGATGGCTGGGCCTGCACCTCAGGTTACTATGGCGATAGCTGTGCCAACGTCTGCACCCTGAACCCCTGCGAGCACCAGTCTGTGTGTACCCGCAAGCCCAGCGCCCCTCACGGCTACACCTGCGAGTGCCCCCACAACTACTTTGGGCCCTACTGTGAGACCAGGTGCGTGGGCTTGGGGCGCCGGGGGTGGGCTTTGTGCCCAGGCTGGAATGGTGGAGAGGGGCTTTCTTGCTGAGTGTGGTGTAGGCCTGAGGGCCACAGAAGTCTGCGTGGCACAGCGGGCAGAGAGGCACCTCGGGGGAGAAAGGCCTGGTGCCAGCCCTGCCTCGGCCTACAGGTAGGAATAGGAAATAAGAAATATGGAAGCCCGGGGCAGAGCAGGGGCAGGCCTGCATTGGTGCCAGGGAGGCCGGGGTCACTTCCTTCAGAAGGTGCCAGGCCCTCGGGTGCTGGGGATGCAGAGACAAGAATGGCCGGCCCATACAGAGGCAGCCCTGTGCCGCGTGGCGTCAGGAAGACCCGGGCTCAGATTCTGCCCGGCCCTCGGAAGCTGGGTGGCCGTGGGCATGCCACTTAACCCTCTCAGTCCCGGCCTGGTCAGCTGTGGGACGGGGCTGGTGATTCCCTCCCCGAGTTGTAGGCGGCTGTGGCAGTCCAGGCCGGCCTGGGTAGGTGGTGGCCACACAGGTGGGGGGTGTTAGAGACATAGCAGCTGTGGGGGAGCTGAAGCTCCAGGGAAGTTCCAGCTGTGCCAGTGAGGAGGGTCTCCTCAAACTCACGCCGGGTGCTTCATCTGTGCCCTCTGAGGTGGCAAAGGGCCACACAAGGGAGGCCCGGCCGGCTGGCAGCTGAGCCAGTCCTGTCCTCTGCCATGCCGGGCTGCTGTGTTATGTCTGTGGTGCCCTTTCTCGGCAGGATTGACCAACCGTGCCCTCGAGGCTGGTGGGGACATCCCATGTGCGGCCCCTGCAACTGTGATGTCAGCCAAGGCTTCGACCCCGACTGCAACAAGACCAGTGGAGAATGCCGCTGCAAGGTCACTAGCACTGGCTGGCTTGTGGGGCCAGCCCCCTCCCCTGCCCAGGGACCACTCACTGGCCACCCCAGGGACTTAGCTGCTGCCGGGGGGCCCCAGAGGAAAGCTGGGAGAGAGATGTGAGGCAGGAGGTGGGGGAGGAAATAAGGGGCTGCCCTTCCTTGTGTCTGGGAGGTCCCGGGGCGGGGGCAGCGGGGAGAGATGGCTGTGTCGGGCTCTTCCCTCGCCAGCCCCTTTCCTCTGCTCCCCGCCCATTAGGAGAACCATTACCGCCCCCCCGGGCAGCCCGGCCTGCCTCCTGTGTGATTGTTACCCCACGGGCTCTCTGTCCCGGGTCTGTGATCCGGAGGATGGTCAGTGCCCTTGCAAACCGGGAGTCATCGGGCGCCAGTGTGACCGCTGCGACAACCCTTTTGCTGAGGTGACGGCCAATGGCTGTGAAGGTGGGTAAGGTTATGGCAGATAAGGTGGGGCCCCGTCCTCCCCTCTCGGGAGAGTTAGTGGTGGGCTGCGGGTACTCCCAGACTTCCTCCGGAGCCCCTTGGGCCGTCGTCTGCCCTGAGCTTTTCCTTCAGGAAATTCTGGTGCGCTGACACACCTGCTGGGGGCAGCCCCCGTGGCAGCCCCGTGCCACCCCGTGACCCTGTCTTTCCCACTGCAGTGAATTACGACAGCTGCCCGAGGGCAATCGAAGCTGGCATCTGGTGGCCTCGGACCCGGTTTGGGCTGCCTGCCGCAGCACCGTGCCCCAAGGGCTCCTTTGGTAAGTGTCCCTGACCCTAGGAGCCGGGCTGAGGAGGGAGCAGCGGTCACCCCCTCCCATTCCCCTCGGCCCTTGGGGGAGCTGAGGGCAGCAGCTTCGGGAGCCACCGCTGACGTTCTGGGCCCGGCACCCGTGACTGCTCTGCAGACACCCGGGGCTCGCTGGTTCTGGGTCTGGGTCTGGGTCTGATGAGCAGCTGCGGCCCAGTTTGCATTGGGCCGGCCTTGCTTCTCTCGGGTGTGGTGACTAAGAAGGAAGCCCAGGGCAGGGCAGCGCAGGCTGCTCCAGGGTTCAGGCTGAGGGGGGGCCTTGCAGGGTGATTGATGGAGAAGCGGCCTCAGAGCCAGGAGGTGCCAGTCCGGCTCTGCCTCTCCTGCCGGTCCATCGACCTCTGAGTGCTGCAGGCGCTCTCTGTGACAGGAGGTGGCCGTGAGGGTGCCTGCCTGCCAGGGCCTGACTGTGCGTCTGCCTCCTCGTGGGGAGGAGCTTCCAGAACGGGGGCTGCCTGGGCAGCCCGGGGAGAAGCCCTTGGATTGCCTCGGCCGGCCTCTGAGTGTGCAGGGCAGGATCTGAGTCCAAGGCCGTCCCAGCACGCACCCCACAGAGCCTCCGGGGCAGACGCTTAAAGGGCTGTTGCTGTGGTGTGGGAGGAGGGGTGTCCCCACACGACCCCCCGGGCGCCCCGGGGTCTCCTTCCTCACTGCCGGCCTCTCCCCCCAGGGACCGCAGTGCGGCACTGCGACGAGCACCGAGGGTGGCTGCCCCCCGACCTCTTCAACTGCACCTCGGTCACCTTCTCGGAGCTGAAGGGCTTGGTAAGTAGCGCTGCTGTCCGGCGTGCCCCTGCTTGGGGAGGTCTTGGAGGGAGTCCAGGGGACTCGCTCTTAATGTGGCGACCCTGGAGGTCCCCCTGACCTGTGACCCCGGGGACCATCCCGCCCTGGAGAGGATCTTTCTCTGCGGCCCTTGTTTCCTGGCCTGAATGCGGATGGGAGATCGGGGCTGTGGGAATAGCGGCCGTGCGGCCTTTGTTTTTTCAGCTCCACATTTGCTTCCCCCCCCACCCCCCAAAGAAAAAACCCAGCCCCGTTGCAGAGGCACAAGGTAAGGCAGAGCACACTTCTGCACTCGTGGCTGGGTGGGCCTGCCAGCAGAGCAGGGCCCGCATCAGGAAGGCCTGGCTGCAGATCCGGCCTCCCTGATTAGCTGTGGGCCAGGGACCAGCCAGCCCACCCCGGCTGTCTCGGGCTCCTCCTCTGACAGCACCTCGCTCCCAAGCAGTTTTTGTAAAAGATGCCGAGCACGAGGCACGCAGTAGCTGCTCCCCAGGTGCTTGCTCCTTCCCCCTTCAGAGTTCCTCAGGCTTTCCCAGGACCTCCCTCCTCACACTGGTTCCTTCAAGGCTTCCCCCGTCTCTCAGAAGCCTCGCCTCATTTCTTGGAGCGTCCTCGAGGCCGTCACTGCCACCGTCCTGTTGGACGCGCGCCCCTTCGGCTCGCCCGCTTTGCCACCACGCACGGCTGCCGTCAGTGTTGTGGTGTCTGTGGCTCCTTTCCCTCTTGGACCTCTCTGGGGTCTGGTTCCTTAGTGCCTGCCACGTCACAGAGTGCACCAGGAACGTTCCCCACAGCTCCTGCGGTGCCAGCCATTCCCTTCTTCCTCCACTTTGCCAGTCCGATGGGCAGGAGGTGGTTGGCTGTAAGGCCGTATGGCATTCCTAATTAAGTCCTGATCACCACCCTTTGCCTGCAGCCCTCTTACTTCACAGGGAGAGGGAAGGGAGATGGCGGTTCTGCTCCTCAGAGCCCTGGGGTCCCGGACAAGGCCTTTGGCCTCTGACTCCATCTCCTCACCGGAAAAGTCACCGTAGCAGCACTGCCTCACCTGGCCCCGCGGGCCTCGGGCCAGGCGCTCCCTCACTGTCAGCATTGATTCCCCATCTCCTCACGCTCTCCTCCCTCCCCGTCTGTGTCCCCAGGCCGAGCGACTGCAGAGGAATGAGTCGGGCTTGGATGCTGGGCGCTCCCAGCGGCTGGCAGTGCTGCTCCGAAACGCCACTCAGCACACCGCTGGCTACTTTGGCAGCGATGTTAAAGTGGCCTACCAGCTGGCCACGAAGCTGCTGGCCCATGAGAGTGTCCAGCGGGGCTTCGGGCTGGCTGCCACCCAGGACGTGCACTTCACAGAGGTGGGGGCAGGGCCTCAGACCGGGGGGGGGCAGTTCTGAAGTTGGGGGAGGCTCTCCTCAGGCAGATGCCCACCCTGGGGATGTCACCCACAGAACTGGGAGCGGGAGCCAGGACTTTGCTTCTAGAAGCTCATGGCATGGTCAGAGCCAGCAGAAGCCAAGAAGAAAGGAGACCAGGGCTCGTGGCGACAGGCTTCCTGGAGGAGGAGGCCTTGGGTTTGGGGGAAGGAGGGAGAAGGTGTGTCACAGAGAGGAGGAAATCTCTCTCATCCTGGCCGCTGGGCCGGGTTCGGGCTTAGGGACAGAGGAGAGGTGTCTGAGAGGGGCCTGATGCTGCCCCTTCTCTTCTCCTCTCTCACAGAATCTGCTGAGAGTTGGCAGCGCCCTACTAGATGTTGGCAACAAGCGTCACTGGGAACTGATTCAGCAGACGGAGGGCGGCACAGCCTGGCTGCTGCACCATTATGAGGCCTATGCCAGTGCTCTTGCCCAGAATATGCGCCACACCTATCTGAGCCCATTCACCATCATCACACCCAACATTGGTTAGGACAGGATCCTGCGGGGCGCCAGGGTGGGGGCGGCCATGGGGAGACTGAGGCAGGCCCATTTGGCAGTTAAGAATTGCCGATGGGTTGGCATGGGCCCGGGAAGGTGAGGACAGGGCCGGTGGAAAGGAAGCGGCGTCCTTCCCTCCATGTTCTGGGCTCTGTCCCCAGCAAGGCTAGAATGGTCTGACCTATCACGTCCTTCCCTCCCACAGTCATCTCCGTGGTGCGCCTGGACAAGGGCAGCTTTGCGGGGGCCAAGCTGCCCCACTATGAGGCACTTCGGGGGGAGCGGCCCCCTGACCTGGAGACAACGGTCATCCTCCCCGAGTCTGTTTTTAAGGCAGCAGAAAGTCAAGGTTGGTGTGATGGGGGTGAGCTCCTGGGAAGAGGTACGGGAGAGGGAAGATGAGGATGCGAGCTCAAGGGAAAGGATCTCTGGGGTCCTTGGGGGACATGCTGGGGAGGCCTTGGAGCTCAAAGTCTCCCTGATGTGCACCTCAGACCAGCAGCCGCCAGGCGAGGCCCGGGAGCAGGAGGAGCTGGGTCGGCGGCAGAGGAGACACCCGGAGCTGAGCCAGGGCCAGGCGGTGGCCAGCGTCATCATCTATCGCACCCTGGCTGGGCTGCTGCCGCACAACTATGACCCTGACAAGCGCAGCCTGCGGTGAGCTCAGCACGGTGCCCGCTGCCCGGGGTCCTTCCCTTCTGATGAAGAGGAGCTGGGAGGGGAGGAGCCCAGGCGGGAGGGCAGCCCTCAGATTGGCTCAGTAGGCACAGCTGGCATTTAGATCACGCTTTACGACTGGCAGTCGCGCCTTGTGTTATCTGATGCACACAACAGTGTGCGAGGGACACGTGGCACTGTGACAGTGTGTGCAAGGAGGTGGAGCAGGTGCCCACGTGCACCCATGTGACCCAGGGGGCCGTCTCCTTCCTCCCCACCAGGGTCCCCAAACGGCCTGTCATCAACACGCCAGTGGTGAGCATCAGTGTCCATGACGACGAGGATCAGCTGCCGCGGGCCCTGGACAAGCCCGTCACGGTGCAATTCCGGCTTCTGGAGACCGAGGAGCGCTCCAAACCCATCTGTGTCTTCTGGAACCACTCGATCCTGTGAGCCGGGGCCCGGAGCTGCCCTGCCTCCTGCCCCCCTCTGTGATCACTTGGGCTCCCGGGGTGGGCCCTGCACTGAGCAAGACCTTGTTCCCCCCCCCCCAGGCCCACCGCGGAGCGTGTGAGCAAGGAGGGCTCCAGAGGTTGGCCCCCAGCCCCCAGCCCGCGCTCAGTGCCTTGGTGGCCCCATCCCGCTGACTGCCTGCTTCCCTTCTCCAGGGTGAGCGGGACAGGCGGCTGGTCAGCCCGGGGCTGCGAGGTGGTCTTCAGGAACGAGAGCCACGTCAGTTGCCAGTGTAACCACATGACCAGCTTCGCGGTGCTCATGGACGTGTCTCGCCGGGAGGTGGGAGGAAGCTGTGGGACCAGGGATGGGGGCCTGCCCAGGATTAGGGGGAGCGAGGGACGGAAGCACGGACAGACCCAGGGCTGAGAGGAATGGATGCCCTGTGGCCTCTGGAAGCCTTGACCAGTCTTCCCTGGCCCCGCAGAATGGGGAGATCCTGCCCCTGAAGACAGTGACTTACGCAGCCCTGGGGGTGACCTTGGCTGCCCTGCTGCTCACCTTCCTCTTCCTCGCCTCCCTGCGGGCCCTGCGCTCTAACCAGCACGGCATCCGTAGGAACCTGGTGGCTGCCCTCGGCCTGGCCCAGCTGGTTTTCCTGCTGGGCATCAATCAGGCTGACCTGCCGGTGAGCGTCCTCCACTTCCCCTGGCCAGTGCTGCACTGCCCTCCTGGTGCCCTTTGCCCGTCTCCCTCAAGATTCTCCAGCCCTCCCCCATGACTCTGTATTGCCCTCTTAATGCCCTCTGTGATCCCCTATAATGCACGTGCCCCCCCACAGACACACCTGTGCATGCATGCTAATGCACAGGCACTTACACATACAAATGGTGTGCGGTGCCCACCGACACACACACATGAACACACATGGCTCAGGCATGCGCACGTACACAGAGACACGTGCATGAGCACAGTGTGGTCCAGACGTGCACGCACATGCACAGACAGGCACACACGAACATAATGCCCACACACTGACACACATGTGCACACGGACATACACGGAGGTGCATGTATAATGCATTCAGGCACATGTGCATGCCTGCGCACCTGCAGACACACATGCACGAACACACAGATGGTTCAGGCATGCATGCATGCATGTACAGATACACATGCACACAAGACGTGTGCACACTGACACATGTGCATGCACAAAACATAGATAGCACAGGTGATACAGACGTGCAGACAGGTGCGTGCACATGAAAAATAGCCACATGCATACAGGCATGCAGAATACACTCAAGGCACATGGGCAGACACTGCTCACATGCATGCACACAGACACACGTGCACGCTCACCTATGTGCACACATGCCCGTTAGTGCACAGACATGCATGCATGCAAATGGTGTGCGTGTGCACAAGACACGTGTATGATGCATTCAGGCACACGGGCATGCATGCATACGCTTAGACACCTGCATGCATGTACACAGACATGCAGGCAGGTGCACAGACATGCTTATGCGCACAAATGGTGCGTGTATCCACAGACACGCATGCATGAACACCCAGGTGGCTCAGGCATGCGTTCATGCACACACAGATGGCGCACTGCACATGCACACCCAGATGGCATGCACAGACGCATGCATGAGCACACAGGTGGCTCAGGCATGCATTCACACACACACACACAGATGCATTCTTGTACACACCCTTGCCTGCACTTTCTCCCCGTGCCCAGCTCCTGTGTTTCCTTGGATGCCCATTCCCTGGACCCTCCTCATCTGGGCCCTCAGGGCCCTTGTTCTGAGGGCCATAGAGCCTTCTCAGCATCAGGTGTGTAAAAGGAAACACAGAGAGCCGTCCCGACACAAAGTTGTGCTCTCCCCATCCCTGCCCACCCCCACTCCTAGTCCGACTTCAGGGAGGGGCGGCTGGGCCCCGGCCGGCCGGGCTGAGTCTCCCCGTGTGCCCCACCTCACAGTTTGCCTGCACTGTCATCGCCATCCTGCTGCACTTTCTGTACCTGTGCGCTTTCTCCTGGGCCCTGCTGGAGGCGCTGCACTTGTACCGCGCCCTCACTGAGGTTCGAGACGTCAACACCGGCCCCATGCGCTTCTACTACATGCTGGGCTGGGGAGTGCCCGCCTTCATCACAGGTGCCCCCCTTGTTCCCTGTAGCCCCGTCACTGCCCGTGGGGTGCCAGGCTCATGCAGGGGGTGGGGCATCCACCACGAGGCAGCCCCTGGTAACCAGAGTTCTGGCATGGAAGGGGGCCGCCTTGGGAAAGAATCCGGGGGCCCTGCCAGCTCTCTGAGAGGCAGCTGGTGGCACGTGGGATTGAGCCTGGAGGCAGGAGTTCAAATCCAGCCTCAGATAATTCCTTGTGGTGTGACCCTGGGCAAGTGACTTAACCCCAGCCTGCCTCAGTTTTCTGTAGTGTAAAATGGGAATGATCCTGATAACGCCCACCTGCCAGGGTCGTTGCGAAGATAAGTGAGATAATACCTGTGAAAAGCACGTAGCCCAGGCCTAGCACACAGTAGGCACCGATAAGCCTTAGCTGCCTGGGTATTTTTTCGGGCCCCAGGCCGTGACCCTCCTCCCTCTCTCTCTTTCTCTCTCCCCCTCTCTCTCTCCCCGTAGGCTTGGCCGTGGGCCTGGACCCTGAAGGCTATGGGAACCCTGACTTCTGCTGGCTCTCTGTCTACGACACTCTCATCTGGAGCTTTGCCGGCCCGGTGGCCTTTGCTGTCTCGGTGAGGGGCAGCTTCTTCCTGGGGACAGGAGGCCTCCCTTGGCCCCCTCAATGTTAAGTCCGGGAGGTGTGAGAGCCGGGGCACAGAGCCCTCAGCAGAGCCTTCTGACGGGGGGACCGCGGCATGGCCAAGGGAACGTGCAGCCTCTGCCGCCAGGAGACTCCGGCTCCTCACTGGAGGCAGATGCGAGGCGGAGCCCGGGGCAGGGGGCTTCCTCTCCCCTCTCCTGGCTGCTGACACGCCTTCTCTCCCACACCCAGATGAGCGTCTTCCTGTACCTCCTGGCAGCCCGCGCCTCATGCGCTGCCCAGCGCCAAGGGTTTGAGAAGAAGGGCACCGTGTGAGTGTGGGCAGTGGCGGGGGTGGGGGAGGGAAGAGAGCAGCACGGGAGAAGGTGCCACAGGATCTGGGCCCTCCCTGGACTCACAGGGCAGTGCCCCTTCTCTCCTCAGTTCAGGCTTGCGCTCGGCCTTCGTTGTGCTGCTCCTGCTCAGTGCCATGTGGCTGCTGGCCCTGCTCTCTGTCAACAGTGACGCTCTCCTCTTTCACCATCTCTTTGCTGCCTGCAACTGTGTCCAGGTACCAGCCCTGGCTGGGGTGGGCACGGGATGCGAAGGCACCAGGACGCAGGCCACGAGTGGGGCTGGGGAGGGCAGAGGGAGCAAGGGCTTGGCGGTCCTGAGGGGGTGTGTGGGGCTGCCTGACTCCTGGACCCCCACTTCCCTCCTCTCCTTCCAGGGCCCCTTCATCTTCCTCTCGTACGTAGTGCTCAGCAAGGAGGTCCGTAAAGCCCTGAAATTCGCCTGTAGTCACAAGCCCAGCCCCGACCCTGCCCTCACAACCAAATCTACTCTAACCTCGGTGAGAGGAAAGGGGACCGGACTGGGGGGGCAGGGCAGCTGGGGCCCCCGCTTGTCCACTGCGAGCTCTTTGAGGCAGCTGAGTCCTCAGTGCCCAGCCCGGGGATTTCCCTTCCCAAATCCTTGCTCTTCCCCACGGGCAGCGTGGGACGGTGTTTGTATCTGGGATAAAGAGATATCTGGGTGCAAGCAGCTAGGCACATTTGACCCGTTGTTCTGGAGGGGACTGCGGGGGGTTTGGGGAGACAAGGAGAGGTAGTCTGCCCCCAGAAGTTTTTTCTTTTTTTTATTATTAAAACTTTTTTATTTGCAAAACACGTATGGGTAATTCTTCAACATTAGCCCTTACAAAGCTTCCAGAAGTTTTTTCTTGCAAAAAGCAGCAAGTGCTTGAAACGCCGAGGCCCTCGGAGGAATCTTCAGCGTGGGGTGTCCTATGCCAAAGGGTTTGAAGGGGGACGAGATGTCAGAAACGTCTGGTTTTTACTGCCAGGTGCCCGCTACCAGGGATAGGGGGTGTTTTATGAAACAGAGGGAAGTATATAGGGCCTGCCCTCTGAGAACATGGCAGAGAATTCTGGGGCAGGCTCCCCGCTATTACCTTTGTCTCCGTCCCCAGTCCTACAACTGCCCCAGTCCTTATGTAGACGGACGGCTGTACCAGCCCTACGGAGACTCGGCCGGCTCCCTGCACAGTGCCAGCCGCTCAGGCAAGAGTCAGCCCAGCTACATCCCCTTCCTGCTCAGGTGAGGCCCTTGGGCGGGAGACGGGCCTCCCCACGGGGAGGGGCTCCCTCGAGACCACGCTGGCCCAACCAACCCAGCTGGCTGCTGAAAGCAGGAAAGGCCTGGGGCTGCCACACTTGGCAAAGGCACAGGTCAGAGAGGGAGAAAGCGAGCAGGCGCCATAGGGGAGCGCATCCCCATCCTGGGCACTTGTCTCCCTGCAGGGAAGAATCCAGTCTGAACGCTGGCCAAGGGCCGGCTGCTTTGGGGGACCCAGGAGTCCTGTTCCTGGAAGCTCAGGACCAGCAGCACGGTGAGCTCCTGCACGCCCTCTGGTGGACACAGCGGGGACCGTCTGTCCTCCCACAGCGTGCCCGCTTA
Organism: Myrmecobius fasciatus; assembly: GCA_023553655.1. Classification (NCBI taxonomy): domain Eukaryota; kingdom Metazoa; phylum Chordata; class Mammalia; order Dasyuromorphia; family Myrmecobiidae; genus Myrmecobius; species Myrmecobius fasciatus. The sequence continues at coordinate 28,100 of JAJPUD010012326.1, forward strand.
GCTCTGGCATCTGCTCCGTGAGCACAGACAAGAGGGAGCTCTCTGACCGCTCTCCCGCCCCCTGCAGGGCCTGATACAGACTCAGACAGTGACCTGTCCCTGGAGGACGACCAGAGCGGTTCCTACGCATCCACCCACTCGTCGGACAGCGAGGAGGAAGAGGAAGACGGCGCTTTCCCGGGGGAGCCAGGCTGGGACAGCTTGCTGGGACCCGGTGCTGAACGACTGCCGCTGCATAGTACCCCCAAAGGTGGATGGGCGTTTGGGGTGGCTGGGAGCCAGAACCCCGGGGAAGGGGAGGCGTAGCCACCTCCGCCACAGGGACCCTCTCTGGGGAAAGGGTGCAACCCGCAGCGTGGGGGCCCTTGAGAAATGCACCCCCAGACCCTGACCTGCTTTCCCTCCTCCAGCTGATGGGGGCGCGGGGCCTGGCAAAGCCCCTTGGCCTGGTGAGCTTGGGACAGCCTCCAAGGAGGAGAACGGGGAGGCCTTGTGTCGGGACAGCCCCCTGGGCCCCCTGCCCGGACCCGCTGTGCAGCCCCACAAAGGTGAGCCCTCCCCCGGAGAAGGCCCTCCTGTACAAGGGACTGTGGGAAGGCAGAAGGTCTGGGTTCGGGTCATGCTCTCCTGAGGTCCTGCCCCCTCCGCATTGGAGTCTCTGCCCCCGGTGCCGGGCCCTGACCACCACAGCTCCCTTCCCTCCCAGGCATCCTCAAGAAGAAGCGTCTGCCCACCATCAGCGAGAAAAGCAACCTCCTGCGGCTGCCCCCAGAGCCGGGCACCGGGTCCTCGCGGGGCTCCTCGGCCAGTGAGAGCAGCCGGGCCGGCCCCCTCCCCCCCGCGCCCCCCTCCCCGACAGACGCTGCAGGAGCAGCTGAACGGGCTCACCCCTATCGCCATGAGCATCAAGGCGGGCACAGTGGACGAGGACTCGTCGGGCTCCGAGTGAGTAGGGGGCCTGGGGCCGGGGTCGGGGGCCGGGGGGCGCTCTGAGGGGGGGAGGGCGGGGAGAGGCCGAGGGCTGGGGTTTCCTCCCTGTTTTCCTTCTCTGGTTGGAAGCTTCTGTCTCTTCTGCTCTGACACTAACCTGCGCTCTGCCTTTCTGTCACTTTTCCTTTCCTGCTTCTCCAGATTTCTCTTCTTTAACTTCCTGCATTAACCCCGGGCCCACGGCCCCCACGGCCCCCACGCCCGCGGCTCCTTCTCACGCCCGTACCATGTCTTGTGCTTTTTCCCCCTCCCCACCCCCAAACTTCCCTCTTCCTGCCCCACAGCAGTGACGAGACGTCCATCTGAGGAGCCTGCGGGCATTGCCGGGAGGAATGCCCGCTGCCCCAGCCCACCTTGTGCCAATCACCCCCTGCCATCACCCCTTGGCCCCAATGCACTTTGGAACCCTGGGGCCGCACTTCCAAGGAAACGCTTTTTCAGAAAAGAGGAAAAAAAAAGAAAGAAAAAAAACTGGAAGGAAATCTGCTCTTGTGTCTTCAGGGATGAATTTTTTATATGAAAACTGACTACTCCCCCCACTGGAGGATGGGACCTCCCAGGATCCTCCCCTGCCTCCCCCCACTTTCCCATCTGCTGTGCCTCTGGGAGGAGGGGAAGGTTCTGGGGGGGCTGGGAATTTCCTGCCCCCCCCCGCCATCGCCAAAAGAAAAAGGACAAAGCCACACACTTCCTACAGGGGACAAGCTGGACCCCCAGAGAGGCTCCAGTTTGGGGGAGGGGACAACACTCCCCCCAAGAAGTGGAGACCCCTGTCTGGGGGCCGGAGGGGCAGTAGAAGGACCAGCCTCCCTGCCCCCCAATGCTGCATGAACAAATGTAAAGGGGAAAGGACCCAGGAGTCCCTGACCCCTAACTGGGGATGGCACCCCCTTTCCTTTTCTCTAGGCCTCTGGCAGTGCTCAAAAACCAAGATTTTTGCTCAGTTTGCTGACCCAAAAGTGCTTTTTTTTTTTTTTCTTTCTGCCCAAACCATGCTGGGGAGGGGTCGTTTACATTACTTGCCTTTGCTCTGGAGATGGATAGGAAGGCTCAAAGCCCCAAGTGGCTGGGGCCAGGGCCGGCCCGGGGGACGAGGAAGGGCCTTAGGTTGGGGGGGCGGGTAACGGTGGTTTGGCTCTGACCACAGCTCATCCGCTGGCACCTGCTGTGGCCTCTGAGGCGGCTTCCGGTTTCTAATCTCTCGGAATTGCCTCTTTCTTCAAAGGCCTAGGAAGTAGTCTCCTCTTCCTTCCTCATCCTCCCCTCTCCCCTTCCTCTCCTCTCCCCCCATTCCCTCTGAAGAGAGAGATAATATATATTATTTTTAATTTATTTGCCTTTTGTGTTGGGATGGGACTGGGTCTGGCCCCAGAGGATGTCATGGATACCATTAGTGTCTCTGTGGTCTTTGGCTTGGGGGCCAGAGCCTCTGGTCCGCTCGCTGCAGGCTCAGGCTCCCCTCTTAAGGGAGAAGCTGGTTTTAGGCCCCTCCACCCCCCCCCATCTTGCCAGCTGCCATTCACTTGAGTCATTTTATCCTAAGCATGTGGACCAAATTCTGATGTCGCAGATTATCCTCCCTGAGGCAGGTGGGCTAGGAAGAAGGGCTCCACACTGGTAAACTTGACATTTCTTCTCTGCAAAGTTAGGTTCGTTCATGGCTCTTCCTCCAGCCTTGGATTGCCCATCTCTTCCCCACTCCTCTCCCCCCTTCCACTTCCTGCAGAGGGTTAAAACTGTAACTGCTTTTACTACTTGAAGACTTAAACAAAACAAAAACAAAACCCAACCCACAAAGATGCTGGACTCATAACCTGTTACTAATTGTTGGATTGTACAGTTTGATTGCTACTGTAAATATTTATAGGTTTTTTTGTTTGTTCGGCCTTCTCCCTCTACTGAATAAACTAGTTCTGTGCAGGTTTGAGCACTGCCAGCTCGACCCATTTGCCTCTTTCTTCTGGAAGGCAGGACTGTGGTGTGGACAGAGAAGGCTCGGGCAAGTCTCGGGGTGGCCCAGCCCCCCGACAGCCACCTATTGTGAGCCCCTTTCTTGCCCTGGCTTCATGTCTCCTGCTCGCCACTTAGTGCCATAGCCATAGCACAGGAGGACCTTGTGTGGGTGCCATGGTTGGGAATGGTGACTCGGAGCTGTTGGGGAGGATCCTTTGGACCTTGTTTTCCTTGTCTGTAAGAGGAAGGGATTAGAGTAAATCTGTGAAGAGTGTTTTAGGAGAGAGCCCAGGGTCTGCCTTCGGAGTGCCTCTGTCCCATACATGTCCCTCCATACCACGCAGCTTTTCTTCAAGGTATGGGGCCTTCTAGCTTAAAATAGAGAGTCTTAGGATCTTCCCTCTCACCGCGTGAGATCATCCTCCCCTCAGAGAACACTGGGCGTGGAGTCAGCATCTAGGCTCACATCCCATCTCAACATTCCCACGCTCCTCCTGTGACTTTGGCCAAGCCATCTTGAGCTTCCATTTCCTCCTCTGTAAAATGTGGGGGTTCTAGGGCCTTGAGACCCACAATCCGATTCTGAATTCTCTGGCAGAAGGGCGCTCACCAGATCTGTGAGGCAGAGTGACGGATTAAGGGAGAAAATGAGAGGAGGAAGGAGGGCACAAAGTAGGGGGAGAACTTGAAATAAATAAATGCAGCCGGGACAAGTCACCCAGGACGGGCTCAGCAGCAAGGCCCCTTCACACTGTCCAGAGCAGCCAGCTGCAGAGCCCGGCACGGCTCGGATAGAATGGACTGCATGGCCCCTGGTGGTGGTAGTGAAATGCCAGGTGAGAGAAAACACAGGACAGCCACAATAATTGGATTTAGTGCGTTTATTAGCTGGCCAGCGACTGAACCCCACCAGTGCAAGACTAGGGGGTCAGTCAGTCCCGAGGAGTTTTAGGGACACGTATTTATGGGAGAAAATGACAAGAATGTTTAGAAACATTCATCACACTAAAACTTCCTTTCCCAGGCAGGCAGCGAAGGTTAAGAGGGAGGCAACTTTAAGTTCTATATTCCTCAAGGAGTCAAGGTCTTTGGCCATAGACAAGGATAAGGCCGCGTGGGCCAGCGTCTGGAAACGAGACATCACTTGCATTGGGAGGTGAGCAGTAGCGAGCCAGTCCTAACTTCAGAGTTCCCACAGAGATGACATTCTCAGTCTCCGGATGCCCGGGCAGTTTCGGGGGCAGCATCCATCTTGCCCACAGGGTCCCTTTCAGCAGGACATACACCTTGCTGTGTTCTACACCTGAATGTTGGTGGAGTAGGAAAGTTCTCCCAGGCCCTAAGGAAAATGTGACCCGCATAAACCGTCCTTAGCATGTCCTGGTGCAGGGAGATGATTGGGCGCATTGCCAGCTAGCTCGCAATTCTATTTTCTTTAAGTTCTGATGTCCCTTCTCCATCTAGAAGGTGAGGGGATCTGCCTTGATGGCTCCTCATGGACAGAGTGCTGGGGACTTCTGGGAGGTGAAGGGAGGTCTCAAGCTTGGCGTTTACTCAGCTAAGTAACAGTAGGAGGCACCCCCTCCTCCCTTGTCCATCGAGGGGGTTAGGGCAGAGGCAGCAGGTTACCACGCATAGTAATGGTCTTCAGGCTTGCGTCTGGGATGGAGGAAGTGTGGGAGCTTCATTTCACACAAAAACAGACTTGGGGAAGTGGGTGAAATTATTTGTCCGTGATCTAGAAGATGGAAAGCACGAATGATGCCCACGTACCGTATACCAGGCACATCAAGAAGGGATGTCTTGTAGGGAAGAGATGCATGTGCCCTCCCACCCAGAAGCCTCTCTGCAATTGGCAATTCTAAGGAGGAGAATGCCACAAAAGGGGCCCTACAGACAGGTGTATGTGCTAGTCAGGGGTGGGGGCTTGTGCCCCAACACCCCCTGCAGCTGGCTGCCTCCCGGCACTGCCTACTTCTTGGAGGGGGGAAAGGATGGCTCCTGCAGGGAAGTCAGGCAGCCTCGGCAGACCCCAGTGCTGGCGGCTTGGCCTGGGCTTGCTTTCATTGGAGCCAGGTTTCCAGATGAGGCGCTCGCTCTGGGCTCCTACTCCGCAAGTGCCAGCCCCCCTGGGGTCACACGCAGGCCAGTGTCAGAGGTGGAACGTGAACTGGGGTCTCCTACCAAGGCCAGTTCTCCAGCTTCCTTTATCTACCAATCCTCAGGAGCCCTAAACCCACAGACCACTTATCCCTTCCAAAGAAGCTCCATTCATCTTACTGATCTGGACCCTCTGAAAGGTTCTCGTTTTACCCCCCAGAAATCTGGATGCAGAAAAATCTGGATGCAGAAACCCCCAACCCCCTTCCAGCTTTCCCATGACCCAACTCCCGCAAATCCATCATAATGAAGAGAATTCTGGAGGCTAAGGCAAATTCTGGCAAGGGTTTGTGGCTAATGTTAGCATTCTCACATCCCACTGCCCCCCTCAGTTCATCCCACCTCCTAAACCTCAAAGTCACGCAAAAGTTGACAAAGCATTTATTAGAGATGAAACACCTTCTAAAAGGACATAACTTTTTTTTAAAAGTACTTTTTTAAAAAGAAGAAGAAACAGCACAAGAACTATAAAACTGTTCCTTTGGGAGCTGAAAAGTATTTATTTACAAAAGACAAGACTTTAGAAAAAGACAGAATCTGGCTTGGCTGGCTGCAAACCAATACTGAGTCCAGTGGTGGATATGAGTTAGAAACCCCTCTCTCTTCTGGGAGCTGAGATAGAGATCACGGAACTGGGCGCTTTATAAAAACGGTTTTGCCCAGCCAGATAACACCTGAAGAATCGAATCTTCTAGAGCTGAACGGTCACGTGAAGATGGCATGGGACAAGGGGTTACTTTTATTTACTTTTTTTGGGGGGGGCAAGGGTAGGGAGGGGAGTGATTACATTTCACTTCAGGAAACAAAATTTCTCCTACCCTTTCAACCCAGAAATATTTCATTCAACTGAAGCAAGATTTCCCGTCTCCCCCAAAGCTCTCTACAGCCACGTGCCAGGGTGTGAAAGGTCCAGGACCTTGGTCTGGGTAGTAATGATGGCAGCAATACTTAAAAGCTGGAGAAGGACAGGTGGTTTGAGAGATCGGCCTGAGCCCGGATGCTCATGGAGTGGTTTGTTCCTAAGGTTTGTTTTCACAGGGTTGATCTCATTACCTAAAGAGAGAGAATGAGGAGCTCCTTGAATTGCTAGTGTCCCCCTGTTGAGGGGACAACAGTCCTGCTGCATCTTTCCCCCCAGCTGAATTCCAAATCCTTAAGTCCCTGTAAAAAGTAGGGAAAGGGAAGCTTTGGGCACCCCCCCACACACACCTTCCAGCCTGAGCACCCAATTCACTCCAATATATGTTACCTAGTGAGTCCAGTCGTCGTCACCTTCTTGGGGGACTGCGGATGGTTTCGGGAGGCAGTAGAGACTGGAAGGTTTGATTTCTGGGGAGCAGAAACTTGGTGGGGATGAATAAAAAAATAAATTAACAAGGAGACACAGGAGAAAGCAGAATGTACCCGGAAATCATAAGGCCGGTGGTCCCAGTGAGCAAAGCCACTAAGACCCAGAGGTCCAGAACTCTGGGCTCTCACTCTCCCTGACTGTTGCCCCATCTTTATGAGGAAAGTGTGAATTAAAGGGGAATCAGGTTTTTTGTTGTTGTCCCTGGCAAGGACAAAATGGGTTCATTTAATGTTCCTTCTCTGGGCTCTCCTCCCCCAAGTCCAGCCCTCCTCACCTCGGTATCCTGCTGCGCTGGGCCTTAATGGCCCTTTCCGAGGTGGAGCGACTTCTGGGGACAGACTGACTTTCCCAGACAGGGGACCCCTGCTGGAGAGCAGGGCCTGGCTGGCGGGTTTGGGGATGGCAGTGGGTGTGGGCAGCCTGCTGGGCCTGACGGCTGGACCCTGTGTCCGGGCTGGGCGCTGAAGGGTGCTCGGGGGAATTTGTAGGGCTGGCCGCATGGTGGAAGTTGAGCCTGCGGATAAAGAAGAATATTTCTAAGCAAAGAGAACCACAATCTCCTCATGTCCCAGGACATCCCCTCTACGGCAAAGCGGCCTCGTTCTTGTTACCGGCAACAGGTGCTCTGCCGCTGGGTCCCACTTTTCCCCGGGCTGGAGGGGTGATCCGGCTGAGGGGAGAAGACTGACTTCTTGTGGAGGGGAGCACACTGCCAGTGGGCACCTCCTGAGAAGTGGAGAGGAAGGAAATGGAAGGGGAAGCGAGGAGAATCTCTTCCCAGCGAGCCCACAGCAGGACATTTTCAGTGGGGAAGGGTAACCCTGTCTCACACTGAACCTGTGATGAAGGGTCTGGTGTGGATTACAAGATGGAAAAGGGGGTCATGGAACAAAGCTGATCACTATTCCACAGGGCTCCCCTTCTGTTAACTAAAGACAACAATCATGACCCCCTTGCTTGCTCAAGTCTAACTATGCTCAGTAGAGAGAATGGCAGGCCAGAATCAAAAGGCAAATTCTGTCTCAGATACGGACTAGAGCTGTGTGACTTTGCACAAGTCACTTCACTTCTGTTTACCTCAGTTTCCTCCTCTGCAAAATGGAGATATTAATAGCACCAAATGAGATAATAATTGTAATTATACACATATATACATATATATAATCACAATAAATTGTAAATGCTAGTGATCAGGGCACAGTCTCCAGTTCTCATTATGCTGGATGCCCTCCACCAGACCTTATCATCATCCTTCACATCTGGCCACCGGGTTTAAACACAAAACTTCCCACTGGAACCCCCTTTGTATGGGTCACTCTGGACTGGCCACAGAAATCCCCAAGAAAGCCTGTTAGGGCAGGGGCCAGCATCCCACAGAAGCAACAAGCCCAGCCTTCCTGGGTCACTTGGTGAAGTCCCCCCATACTCACTTTCTTAGTGCCAGAAGGCTTCTTCCCAGGTGCAGCTCGAAGAGCCTTGCCTGACGCCTTCTTCTCACTGCTCCGGAGTCGGGGGCTCAGGCCTCCTGGAGAAGAGGCCCCCCGGATGGAAGAGCTCACGGTGGGCAGCAGGGCGCGGACAGGACTATTCTTTACCACAAATGTCTCCCGTCGGGGACTGGCCTTCACCCGCCTCCCCTTGCCATCACCAGGAGTGTCCCTGTCCTGCAGGGCACATTGCTCCAGTCGAGCTGCCAGACGGTTGGCCTCAGCCAGAATTTCCTCCAGCTTCTCGGGGCTGAGAGGGCCTAGGCTTAGCCTTAAGCCCTGGGGCTCTTCGGCCACCGTGTTCATGTCACTCCGGTGGGCCAGACCCCGTCTGGGTGGCCGCTCAGGAATCACGGGGTCCGCAGCCTCTTCTTCCTCTCGGCTGAGTCAAGAGAGCAAACCTAGATGTTCCAGGTCGAGGCAAGATTCCCGCCCAGGGAAAAGAGGGGAGCAGGAGGGGACAGGACTAGGGAGCAAGCGACAGGTCTGCCAGCTGAACCCAAAGTCAGCTTTCCTCTCTACGAGCTCCACTCTATTAATACAGAAGTTCTTTGAGGGCAGGGACTGTCTGGCTAAAATATTTCTATGCTCAGTGCTTACCATAGTGTGTAGCACATACTAAAAGCTTAGCAATTTATTTTTCATCCATTCAAAGCTTTTTGCTCTGGCTACAAAGTTAGAGTTTAGATGCTTCTTGGAGTGCCCACAGGGGTATGCTGGAGCCAGCTTATTTAGGCTCCAGGACAACTGTTCAATTTTCAACACGATCATTTACACCTCAGAAACTGGCAAATGCTAACAAAGCAAGGCTGTGTCTGTTGTTTTGTTGATTGTCTATAATTAAGAAAGTAATAAAGTGTTAATAAAGAAGTGGTTCCTGCATCTTTGGAGAGCCAGCGCACCTCTGCTACTGTCCCAACTAGCAAATGAAAGTTAACAGACCATCTTGGACAAGGCTGGCTCAGGAAAACTCCACAAATGAAGGATGAGCAGATGTCATTATTTTTCTTTTTGCTGTCCTGAAATCCTGACTCAGCCACCATTGTTCTCTCCTAGTTCTGTACTCTGACTGCTAATCCTTGATGGCACCAAACACCCAGCCCATTTATGCCAGCTTTCCCAAACTGCCCAGACCTCAAAGTTTCAGATTCACAGTGAATAGCAAATGCAGAGAGAAACAGCCCAAAGGGGGCCTTACCTGTCCGAAGGTGATGGCACACTAAAATCCAATGTCTCATCCACAATAAACTTTATGTCTAAAGGGAGAAATAGCAGGTGCTAAAGCTGGTCCCTCTCCACGGCCTCTCCAACTTTGTGTCCATAACATTGGTCCACAAAAGATTCAGAGTCCAGACTGCCTCAGGCCCCATCCCAACTCCAGCACCTGGGATTTCTCACCTTCCTCCAAATTCTCCATGTTGCAGCCGGCAGGAAGCGAGTCAGCTTGAGCCAGTACTGAAAAGAAAGCATGGTAATTTGGGATCTTCCCTCATTCTGCAGAGCAGGTACTCCCGACGTTGCTATAACTGTTCTGCTTCTCAGGGTTCTACTATGGATCCCAGATAGCAAAACTAGACACAACAGGCATAAACTGCAGGATTTCAATTCATGTGAGTTGAAATTTCCTAACACTCAGAGGTTCCCCAAAGTGGAATGGACTGTCTGGGAAGATTGTGAGTGGGGCCTCCTCTCCCTAGATTTGCAAGAAGCTGGATAATCCCTTGCTGGGAATATTGCACTGGGAAGTCTCGTTCAGATACAGATTGATTAGATCATAGGACTCCTTCACTAGGGAAGATGTGAATTCCCAGGCACAACCTTCAGGATTAGACTGAGAGAATTAGTGTCGCAGCTGGAGGGGATTCAATTCAGTAATCCTTTATTAAGCACTACGTGTCAGACATAGATGGGGACATAAAGACAAAGATTAAACAAAACAAAGAGAGCTCCGTTGGCAAGGGGCAGGAAATAATTTAAATATGTAAAAGTTAAACAGAAGTGATTTGGTCCAACCTGTTCATTTGAGACATCATGGACATGGGCCCCGGCAGGGGAAGAGCAGAGTTGGGACAAAAGCCTCGGCCTCCACATTCCCAGCTGCTCTGCTCTCTGATCTGAAGATGTTAACAATAACTGGCATTTGTGCTTATTTTGTATATATTATGTATGATGATTATACACATGATCTCATTTGATCCTCACGACCATTCTAGGCGATAGGTGCTATTATTGTCCCCATTTTACGGATGAGAAAACTGAGGTAAACAAGAATTAGATGATTTGCCCAGAACCTGAATTGAACGCAAGTCTTCAAAAATTCCACTACCAGAACCTCCGCTAGTAAATACACCGGGTCTCAGAGGGCGGAGATGAGGGGTGGGGGGGTGGAGGGGGCGTGTATGTTCTAACTCCTCCCACTCCAGCCCAAGAAATGAATGGGGATGCTTTCCCCCTTGCTGCGGTAGCGGCTGCACATGTACGCCCCCCCCCGCGGCCATGCAAGTCTCTCTCCCCCGTAGCAAGTGGTCCCCCCTTTCCCTCGGCCGCCCCTTCCCTGCACTCCCCACTGCCTCAAGCTCCTGGCCCTGTATAACCCCTTGCCTTCAGCCCTGCACAGCTCCCTGCTTCGGGCCCCACACGCCCCCTCCCCTCGACCTTGCACGCCCCACTGTTTCCTGTCCTTGGTCCAGCACGCCCCGCCCCCCCCCACCCCGATCCTACACGCCCCATTTTCCCTGGCTTTGCACGCCCCGGGCCCCCCGACCCTGCTGTCCCGTTTCCCCCAATTCTGCACGCTCCCTCCTGCCCTTGTACGCCCAGCTCCCCCGGATTCTGCACGCTCCCCTTCTCCCGGCCCTGCAGCCCCCCTCCTCCTGGCCTCATTCCAATCCATCGGGGACCCCTTCCTCCATCCCCGATCTTTTCTCGGGCCATTACCAATTAATTCCCCGTAGCCCCCCGATCCTGTCGCTCCACGCCAATCCTTCGCGCGCGCCCCCACCTCCCCTGGCTTACGAGACTACCACCTTGCTTCGCAAAGGAACCTTTTTCTTGGTCCAGTCGCGGGAATTGAACCCCAAGGCGCGGGGTACCTTTCGAATCTCCCAGGCCCCACCCCCTTTTCCTGAAGCGTTCTCTGATTGGTAAATTCGCTTTCCTGACTCCGCCCCCAACAGGGGAGGGGAGGAGCCTCTAGACCGGAAGTCCGAGGGAGTAGGGGCGGAGCATCCGAACGGAAAAAGGACGGAGAACGGGAGGCGACTGCTTCTCCAGGTCGTTGTGGTAGTGGGGCTCGCGCTAGAGCGCACAAGGGGGCGCTTTCCTCTCCCACTCCCTTCTTTGAGGAGAACGCGGGTCAACCCTGGGACGGGGGCGGAGCGGAGTGCGCCCGAGAAAACGCGCCTATGAGTGTCCGTTCAACGCCCAGCCCCGCCCCCGCGGCGCTCCAACCGCTTCCCTTGGTAGCTCGGCCCTGCTCTGCTAGCCGCGTGGGGCGGCTCTTGAGCTGTCCAGTCAGAGGTGGAGGGAGATGGAGAGGCCTCTCAATGACCACTTCCGAGACCTTCCGCTCGGACCTCCACCCGCGACAAGCCTGGCCCCCAATTGTTAGTCGTTGTTCCTCCCCACCCCACCCCCCACTTCAAGTTATGGACTTGAGGTGCTGCCTTCCGCCCTTCCCCCTCCGAGAATGGAAGCTCCCCGAGGGCAGGCCCTTTTCCTTTCCCTTTTCTCTGGGCACTTAATTGGCGCCTACTCTTTGAAAGAAAGCCCTAAAGTGCCGGAAAACAAGTTATTCGTGGAAGGGAGGAGCTGGTTTTCCTCACTAGGCTTTTAGAGATAACTGAAGATTTACAGATTTAGGAACCTAAGAAACCCCCAAGGTCAAACCCTCCCCTACAGATGGGAAAATTGAGGCCACGCGACATTAAGCGATTTGCTTTAAATCTGCTGTGCTTCTTGCTTTCCATTCTTCAAGGGAGCATTTTGGACAGAATCTCTTTAGAATGCAATTATCTATTCCGCCCCCCTCCCCCCCAAAAAAACAGAAAAAGAGTGCCTTACAAAATGAATCTCCTCTCCATGTGTTCAGAAATATGGTTAGGAAAATGCGGAGTGTGGGATGTCACCATCTTTGTCTTGTGGAACTGAGAGAGATGCTGGTGCTCTTATTGAAAACCCAAAGTGGTGATTATAAACATGAGTTATTTTTACCAAGAGCTACTCGTCATAATGTACAGAAAACTGACAAGCAAACATTTCTAATTGAGGCGAGTTTGAAGGAGACCAGCGCAAGAGGAAGTAGCTATAATTGACTGTGGTGTAGCCAAAAGTTAGCAAATGCATTTTAAGAGATGAGAAAATTATCAAATAGAATGGGAGTCCCTTTCTGCCCCACCTCTCCAAAAGGGGGATATTTTCACCTACGGTTAATGAGGGCCATTTCCGTACCCTATAACTAGTTCTTGTATCTCTTTTCTCCAGTTTTCCTGTCTCCTTTTGCTCACTTCTGGCAGTTTTTGATACCTTTTAACTCACAGTTCCCACCCTTTCCTTTAATTTGCTAATTCTGATGTATTGTAAAGCAGAAGAAACATAATCGTGTTTGGTCGTTTTGTCTAATTCCCAGCAAGTAAACTCAGAGCAAGTGTCTGAGGGGTTGGCCCTGGAAGTAGACATGTAATGGACTTGGTGACATAGGACCTCAGAATGTCCCTTTTTGCTTCCTAGTTCTCAGCTCTGTTAAGGGCACTTGAGGATGCTGGACAATGACCCTCTGTTAAGTGAAGTGTTAAGTGCAATGACTGTGATATCATCAGTAAAAGGGCTGAGGGGTGAAGAAAAAAGAGAAAGCCAGGAAGTTGCAGATTTATGTGACTTGGGGCTGAGGAGCCTCCCAGATAAGACTACTTCCCAGGATCTGAAGAATTGTTTAGGTTTTCAGAATTAACCTCTTGAGGAGGATTAGGGTCCATAGGAGAGCCAGGAGACAACCAATTTTCTTTTTAACTATTCCACCTTCCTGAGGGTCCAGGATTGGACCTATGGTCATTTGGGGTGGGAGGGAGCCATATTGTGTCCACAGAAGTGAGGTGTCAGTGTGCCTCTCATCTTTTCAAGGTATTTATTTGCAGCATGTGTGGGTGAAGTAATTTGAGACTGGCCAGGAGTTAATGTCTCTTTATGTTGAAAGTTGTGGAACCAGGGGAAAGAGCCAGTGAAACAGGACCACTTTCCCTTTCTGGACTCATTGTTGGGGTTTTCAGAGTTTTATCAACAGAAGCAAACCAGAAATGTGGCCACCCCACAGCCACAAAAACCACCATTTCAATCTCAGCCAGCTCATTGTGTGCCCTCTAAGGGATTATGAATGGGCAGCTGGTTAGAGACCTGAGTAGTTGAATGAACTATTCATACCGCAGTGCCCAACTCTTTTCTTTAAAGGCAGAAGAGATGAACTGTGACTAGAATTATCGTTGTGTGAAAAAGCTCTTGTTCCTTTACCAAGTTGAGTGTAAGGAAGTAAGTAGCATGGGTTAGCCTTGAGTTCTTAAAGACAGCTGGTGGTCTGTGGTTTGTAAACTGAATCGTCAAGTATCATTTTTTCTTAAGCCCTCAGCTTGGACTTTATTCAAGTGGGAAGAAAATCTGGTCATGTGATTAGCTGGCTCAGGCCTCTTTGACACCTTAATGCACAACATTTCTCTAAACTTCGATGCTTTCGCTATACTTCTCAACCAAATCTAGTCCTTCCTCCACTCTAAAGTCTTACTCAAAATTTGCCACTTTTCTTAACTCCCCAATCCCCAACCTCCCACTCAAAATGTTTTCTCAGTAACCTCACATGACTTCAAACCAGGATCACTTTTATCTTTTGGGAGAGAAGGCAAGCAAACCAGAATCCATTACTTTTTAGGGTATGACCTTGACATAAGCACATTCAGTCTTGGATAAAAGGAGTAAATAGACATGAGGATAGGCAATGGAGTCCCTCCAGGCTAAACTCACCCAGGTCCTTAATGTGATTCTCCTTCCCTCAATTGTTCCAGTGATCTCTCAGCTTTTAGGACAGTTCTTAAATTCTTGATTTTTGTATACTGGTTATTTGTTTTGTGTGTTCTGTCTCTCCTAATTATACTGTTATCTTCTCTATCTTCCTCACCTGCGCTTCTGAACCCCAATGAAAAGAAATCCATAACCAGTGAGGGTCTATCGTCCCATATTCTGTTCATATCACATTCTTCCTAGAGAAAAAATCTTGAAAAAAGGTCAAGCTCAAAAGAAAATTTGAGTGTGGTAAACTGAACCCAGGTTTGAGAGGAGAAAAACTTATTGTCACTCTTAATAAATCAGTTTTCCTCATTTCAGATGTTTCCTTGAAGGTCAAACCCAGATCTTTTTATGGGGAATCCACACATTCCAAACCAAACTCAGGCACCAAGAGGATTGTGCTCTTTGTAGCTCCCTAAGACCAGTAACCAGCCAGAATGACTCAATGCAGTAACAAATGTTCAGACAGAAGCTAAGTAGCTAGCTTATTGCTGTAACCACAGGGACAGATTGTAGCCAGGGAGTGGGAGAAGTGTCCCTCTTCAGCTGGATCCTGAATTCCTGTGCATATGAATCATGTGCATCATTATCTTGTCTGGATAGTGACTGTAGAAAGAATGAAGTGATCAATAAGGTACAGAAATTAGATGGAGAGGTTGAATGAATGTATGAATGAATGAGGAAAAAAAAACACATTAAGATCTATAATCCCAGCTCACTGCTAAACACTGGAAAACACATTTTAAAAGACAGTCTTAGCTCTTGCCATTTCTAAGAGGAGAAAGGGGCAGGGAGAAGTATTTGGGGGTGGAAAATTACAGGAGTAATGAATGGCACTTAGGGATTTAGCCTAATCCACCCTTTCCAGGAGCAGTGAAAGTTGGTTTAATTTTCCAGAGTGAAAAATGGCAAGATGGGAGGGGCAGAGAAGGGAGAGGTGAAGGACACAGGTGCTGGCATAAGACAAGAAGATTAGTAGAAGATGGCTGGGGAGGGAAGTAGCACATGGCTAAAGGCAGGCCTAAATGTCCTGAGGACTAAAACAATTACTCTTCCTGAAAAGATAGTCAAGATCCCTTCATAGAAGAGAATAATAGGGTTATCAGAATTAGAATTTAAAGAAAAGCATAGTTTATTACATAGAAATGTATAGATGTTCACTATGTTCATTTTTAAGTCAACTTAAACATTTTTATCTTTGAAGATTGCTGATTTCTTGCAAGAGTCTTAAATTTAGTTATGACCAACCCTTTCCACCTCCACACTACAATTTGAAAGTGTATTGGAACAAGGAAAGCCCTCTACTTGATCCTACCATACCCCCAAGCTTAAAGTCTGTTTTTCCTGACTTTCTCATACAGCACTTATAAAAAGTGTTCTTTAAACACTGTTTCCACTTTATCTCCTTCCACTCATCCCTTTTCTATTTAACCTTCCTTTTGATAAACACTAGGACAGTTTTTAACTTCTGGGTAATTTAAATGTTGTAAACAAGGATTTATCAAGTGTGGGCTTCATCTCAGCTTTAAATATCTTGAGCAGGAATGAATAGAAGTGGTAAATAGTGGTTGAATATTGAAGTGCTAAGGGTCTAAGATTGAGTGATACAGGTTTGTTCTTAACAATATTTAGAGACTCCTTCCCCCCATTATACTCTGCCTTATAGTCAGTTACATTCTTGCAGGAGGCCTCTCTGGGACCAAGAAGCCAAACGTTTTACCATATCACTTTCTAAGATTCATAGAAAAACTCTCAGAGCACCAATGACAAATGATTCTAGTCATCATTGGTCTCTCAACAATTATATTGTCCCTCTCCCTGTACTCATGGGAGAGACTGAAAGATCTTCAGGATCCTTAGCTATGTTGGGGTGCTTGTTAGAGAGGTTGGAAAGACTAGTGTCAACTAATGAAATCCATTTAGAGAAGTAGAAATGTGTAATGTTCTTTAAATAATCCAGAGGGCAGAGTTAAACCCCATTATGAGGTCTTCAGGATACAGAACTATGAATAGTAGGGAGGAATTGTGAGGCTAATTGGTACACACTCTGTACTTTGGATTCCTCATCTGTTAAATGAGGATTATAACTCTTGTCTATTTTAAAGTGTTTGTATGGAGAAGAAATGAAATAATGATTTTTTAAAAATCCTATTCAAATAAACTAGAATAATTATAGCACAGCCTAAAAGATGAGAAGGAAACCAAAGCCACCCTTTTTCAGATTCATTTATACTCTAGATCTCTGGGTTTCCAAGTGGGAAAATTTCTAAGAAGACATAGTAATGCCTTGGTTCCCAGAGTCCCGAGTTTGTCTTATAAAGATGTCATTGGTCCTCTTCGAGAATGAAGGACAAAAAGCAATCTTTCACATCCACTCAATTCATTGATGCTTCTCCTGAAGGTTGATGGCCTGGCAAGTATCTATTTCCCCAACAAAAGGTTCTGGCTTCTGAATCTCCAAGAATCAGAAACCCTGGTCAGTACTCTGTACTTGGAATTTGTTTGCCTGATTTGGTTCTTCATATTATCTTGGGTTAGAAGGCAGGATTGAGAGTAAGAAGTGGTAGGACAGGACTATCTTACATTGTTCCCATCACACACACACCTGCGTCTCCCCTTTACCTCCTATCATCCCCATTCCCTCACCCCCACTCTGGGATAACCTATTTTTAAGGTTTGGTAACTGTCCCAAGAGACAAAGTGGTAGTCAGAGGAAAGATATCAATGCATCTAACTCAAAAACCTGTCTTTCTGAACTCTTGATTCCTACATTTCAGGAAAGGATCAGTTCACTGGGTCATTTCCCTCTCTCTAATCCATCAAGGTATTTGTCTTCAGTCCCTGAAATCTCATTTCCTTCACTGAAGCCTTCCTGATTAGAACTGTTTAAACATGGAATTCCAGCAATCCATAACTGCCATAAATGCATCCAAGCTCTTCTTAGAGACAGTGTGAAAAGTTATTTGATCAGTTCTGTGCCAGTCTTCTCTCCCTCAATCCCAATGATAGTCCTAGAGCTAGAGATCAATTTCACTTTTTGGAGCAAATTTGCCCCATCCCCATAATGGGGATTCAAATGCTCGTAACAGACCACCTAACTGGCATGTGGTTCTGTCTGTATTAGAAGAACAGTGCTATGTTTAATCCCTAGGTGGGGAAACAAGTTTCACTTATTTTATAGCTAGTTAGCATTATAAACTAGTCAGTCGTTTTGCAAATACATATAATGGGTCAGATGAATGGATTTGTATGATCTTGACCTTACTGTATATTGCCCTAAAGCATATGCTGAACTGCTGGTGGGTCAGTAGTGTTATCTTTGTATATAAAAGGTAGCTCTGCAGCTTAATGTGTGCAATTTGGCACAAAGGGTTCTGGATATGACAAGTGTACAGGTTAAGAGTTCTCTGTAGTGTTCAAGGAAGAGGGGAGCCGAGTCCGTGGCTAGAAGGCAGCAAAAGCCCCCAGATTTCCCTGCTCACCTTGAGAGATGTTGGACACAGCCAAAGAAATGGGGGCTGATGCTACTGGTCGTGCTGCAGTGTGCCAGTAGTTGGGTGAACTCCGGGGCTTCAGAGAAGTCTCAGTAAACCGCTCAGGTTTGAAAGTGATTACTGGAGTTAGTGGGAAGGGGAGGGGAGAAGGACCTTAAATGATCATGATATCTAAGACTTCTCTATTGATGGTTTCTCAGCTCTTTCCATTTCAATTTGTTCCATATTGTGACTCCTTACCTGCTCTCTGGATGTGAGCAAAGTCAGTGGTGACAGGAGCTGAGGCACTGAGTCCACACTGGTTTTTGGTAAAGACCCAGGAGTAGGTGTTGCCGTTAGTAAGGCTAGAGACCTGCTATGTGCAGTGTGATGATAATGCTCCAGCACTGTGAATCTCTGCCTCAAGGCACCAAGGTACCTAGCAAAGGAGGGCCTACATGGCCTTTTCTCCTTAGAGACTCTTTCAGAAAAGTATCCCTGGGAACCTAAACCTTGAAATGTTTTCAGTGCACCCCCTCCCTTATTTCTCTATGACACAGTGAGTTCCCTATAACTGTTCCTACCTAAGAAGATGGGAAGGAGTGGCTTGGCTCTATCTCTCAGATGTCACTGTTTCTCAGACAGGAGAAGGAATCCTTGAGTAGACAAAATTTTCTCCCTATATCCCCTTTACCTCACTTATTATTACCAGGATGTTGATTGGGACCATGACTTCAGGCCTAGTTCAGGCTCTCTCATCTGATACTGGCTTGAAATCATATGGACTGCTTGGATGAAAAAGATGGAATTGTACTCTCTAGTCCTTACACCCCAGCTTGGCATTTAGGGCATGGCTATCATGAGTCTAGGTGGCTGGAAGCTTGGGTTTCCCCTATATACAAAGAACAAAATCATACCAGCCTTACTAGACCTACCTACAATAGGGTCTTAGATCTACCCCATGTCCTTCAGGTGATAGCATGTAGCATATACAAAGTACTCTTAGAAATTTATAGTAATGTTCAACTTGCAGCATTCTCAATAATTTAGTTGGTTCTGGCAAAATTCCATTTATTTTAAGTTGGTGAGTTCTTCCAGGGTCCTTCTTTCCAACAGCATCCATGAGAGGTTTGGACTGGCCCCAGGTTCTGAGGACCATGAGAGATGGAATTAGGCATGTTTACTCTCGTTTGGAGTTTAGGTTGCAGACTTTCAGGGCTATATGGGTCCAAACAAATACCAATAGCAGCAATAATATAATTCACATTTATAACATGCTTTAAGATTTAAGGTTTAAGAGCATTCCAACAATTTCTAACACTATGCAAAATAATAGAAGGTGGTATCTGGGATACCATTCCTTCTCCCTCCCTGTACCCATACAATTATCTCTATTTTTCATACGAAAAAACTGAGACTACAAGAATCAAAACGACTTGCTCATGGTTACAGGCTTAGGAAGCTTTGAAGCTGGGATTTGAACCGAAATTTCCTGATGTCTAATTCAGAACCCTTTCAGATTCCTGAAGGTGCCTAAGCTTTAGCCAGCTTGGAGTCCAAAGTTATTGCCAACAGATTGGATATTTCTTAGGTATTCCTGCTCGAAATGGTGCTAACCCACTCCACAGAAATGACCAGATCTATCCATGCTCAAGGAGAGCAGAGAGCCTATTGCCATTAGACTTTTGCTTTTGGCTCTTGCTGACACTTCTTGCTTTATTCAGCATTCCCAAACATACCTCCCCCATCTTTGAGCAAGCCATTCCGTTCCTCTCAAGCAGGATTTGTGAAGTCTGATCACAGAACAAAAGTCCCATGCTTGATCCCAGGGAGAAATCTGCAGAGCAGAATGAGACAAATCTTCCTGGAAAGGGCTCAGCAAATCCCCAGCCTTTTACATCCATCTCAGGGCCTCATCCAGATAAGCTACATATCCAGGTCTCAGGGACCAGGGTAGCCAAATCTTGAGGTCTTCTAGGCCAAGGCAAAGAGATAACATTGGTCTTAGAGGGGAAATAATGCTCAGTTTGGGAGAATATAACATGACTAGAGGATCAAAGGATATTGTTCAGTTGGGTTTTTTTCTTTCAGTTTTGTCTAATCCTTTTTGACTCAATTTAGAGTTTTATTGGCAAAAATAACTGGAGTAGTCTGCTATTTCCTTCTTGAGCTTATTTTAAGTATGAGGAAACTGAGATAAACAGGGTTAGGTGACTTGCCTAGCCCCACACAGTAAAGGCTGAGGCCATGTTTGAACTCAGGAAAATGCCTTCCTGACTCCAAGCCCAGTACTCTATCCAGTGCATCACCTAGCCTAGCTTCCCATCAGGTATAGGTGACCTCAGAGGTTACTCAGTCCAAAGTCCCATCTCAGGGAGGAATAGCACTTCTGACAGTTATTGTTCACCCAACCTCTTTGGCTTCAATCCTTCTGGTGAGGAGGAACTTGTCTAACAAGGTGGTGTTCTGGCACTGGCAAATGCTCCTTGTTCGAAAGTTCTTTACACAGAACTGAAATATGCCTTTCCACAATTTCCCTTTTAAAAATGTCTTATTTTTATTAATATATTTGGATTTTACATCACATTTTTTGTATTTGTCTCTCCTCATTCCCCTCCAACCCAGTGAGCCATCCCTTGGAATGATATATAAAGAAATCAATTCAGTAAAACTAGGGCCCCATATTGATGGTGTCTGACAGAAGGCAATCTTCCACAGTCATGCCCCGACCTCTGCCACAAAAGGATGGAAATGCATTTTCTCAACTTTCTCTGGGGCTAAGCTTCTACGTCTTGATTCTAGTACTGTCGTCTGAAGGACAGATATCTTCTCCATATGACAGCCCTTCAGATATTTAGACAGCCATCCTGATCTGCCTCTCCCCTATCCTTCCCCCAAGTTTTAATCTCCGTTAAGCTAAATGTACTTTCCTCATGTGATATAGTTGCAAGATCTCTCCCCTATCCTATTCTGGTCTCCCTCCTCTTGTTTCTTTAACCATCTCTGCCTTTGATAAATCACAATCTGCTCTCCATGCCTTCATTCCTCTCTTCAGTGAATATAATTCCTACTCTCATTTCCCTCCTCGATGGAGGATGAGTGTAAACTGTACAATGCTGAATACCTCCAGGTAGGTATTAGGGTGGTATATAGTCCATTTTTTAATAATGTAAAGTTATTAAAATTATAGAATACTTAGTAAATCACAAAAGAAAATCCTATAATTGTTACTAACCAGCTATGTGATTTTTTAAACCTCTTTGCATCCTGAGTCACATCCTGGTGATGTGACTGCTACAAGCATTGTAAATGAAATAACATATGAGAATGAGCTGCTGAGCAGTCTCAGCAGAGGGATTTTCTACATGGAGCTCCCCTACATCAATTAAATGACAAAAGACAAAAAATTAAATGCAGTATTCTTGAAATATTTATTAATTAAGCACCTACTATGTGCCAGACACTATCTTCTGACCTTCAGGAAGGGTAATCCCAGTCAGATCAGATCAGATCAGCCCACACAAGACTCAATCCTGCTTTCAAAAGACCTCCAGAGAAGTAAATTCCATAAACATCCTTAGATACTCCATTTTTTTTTTTTTTTGCTCTTTGCTGAGGCAATTGGGGTTAAGTGACTTGCCCAAGGTCACACAGCTAGGATGTGTCTGAGGTCAGATTTGAACTCAGATCTTCCTGACTTCAGGGCTGGTGCTCTATCCACTGCACCACCTAGCTGCCCCGATACTCCTTGTTTCTAAAAAGAAAACATACCACATTTATCAGAGAGTTGATTTTTATGTTTAATCAAAATACTTCATCCTGAAGTTTAAGCCAATTTTTTCTCTTTGGTTCACAGTGGAGAGGAGGAACAGTTGATTACCATTTTATTTTAGCAATGAAATCCCTTTCAACATGATCACTTCCTGGCTAAATAGGTTTTATTTAAATTACTCCAACCCTTTTACCAGATGTCTATCCCCATATTCTTCCTGTCTCCTTTTATCAAACTCATAGGGACACAAAAGTCTAGCAAGGGGATAACTAATGTTGTCTATAAGGAGAGCTCATAGTTTCTATATGCTTACTTTCTCTGCAAAAGAAATTTTATTAATACTTTTTATTTGCAAAACATATGTATAGGTAATTCCTAAACATTAACCCTTACAAAGCTTTCTGTTACAAATTTTCCCCCCTACTCCCCACCCCTCCCCTAGATGGCAGGATATCCACTACATGATAATTATGTTAGAATACTTATAATCGAATATATGTATAGTTATTGCCACACATCATTTTTTGTGCAGGAGGAATCGTATCTACAAGAAAGAATAATCTGATAAAGGAAATGCAATGCAAGCAAACCTCA
>JAJPUD010012327.1:0-49924 GCA_023553655.1 Myrmecobius fasciatus
AGAGCTGCCTTCAGGCATTTGAAGGACTGTCAGAAGGAAGAGGGATTAATTTGTTCTCCTTGATCCTAGAGGGAAGAACTAGGAGCAGTTGAGTGAGAGTCATAGGGAGGCCAATCTGATCTTTATAGAAGGATGAGTTTCCTAGGAAGTAGGAAAAATATGTACTTGGCCTGTGATTTAATTGCTTTAGGGAATTTCCAAATGAAGAAACTCCTTTTGCTCATGCAGGCTGGCATCTTCTCAGCAGCTGGTGTCCTGAGAGACTTGTCCAAAGCTTTTGAGGTTAAATGTCTTGGCCAAGGTCAAAAGGCAATGTGTCAGAGGTAGTACTTGAACTCAGGTCTCTCTGCCTCCCAGGCCGGTCCTCAGCTGTTGTTGTTCAGTTGTGTCCAATCTTCATGACCCTGCAGACCATAGCACGCCAAAACTATCCATGGGGTTTCCTTGGAAAAGTAGTTTGGAATAGTTATCAGTGTCCTTCTCCAATTCATTTTACAGATGAGGAAACTGAGGCAGACAAAGGTAGGTGACTTGCCCAGGCTCACAGAATTATGCATCTGACTCTAGACCTAGCACTCTATCCACTGAGCTGACTAGCTGCCTCCTACTTCTCAGTTACTCCATCTATAATTCAATAAGCATTTACTAAGTGCCTGCAATGTACCAAGACTAGATTATTTTGAAGGTCCCATACAGCTCTAAATCCTATAACTTTACATTTTCAACCTTATGCCTTTAAAAGACATTTATTCTTCTTGATTTTCTTATACCTTTTCCAAATGGGACTGCTTATGAATCCTCAGCTGTTTCATTTCCCATTACTATATCTTTGTTCATCCCATTTCCTCTGCTTGGAATGCCTTGATTCTTACATGCCCATCCATCAAAATTCTGTCCATCCTTCAATGATGAGTCAGGTCAAATATCTTCTCTTTGAAGTATTTTCTAATTTTTTCTAGCTTGGGATAGTAGACTGGGAAGTGGGTTTCTATAGTTGGAAGAACTGGGTTCAAATCTGAGCTCTGTCATTCACTACCTATGTGACCATAGGCCATCAATTTCTCAATCTAATCTGTAAAATGAGGATAAGAGTATTTGCACTATTCATCTCATAGATTCATTGTAAGGATCCACTGAGATAGTACATTAAATTAAATTTTAAAGCTTTTAAACTCTACAAATAAATTTTTTTTCCCTTCTCTGGTCACCATAGAGCACTATGTTTTTATACTTTCTCGTGACTCAGAAGCATTTGTCTATATGGGGAATTCCCTCTCTTAATTCACCCATCTATTACTTAAGTGAGAAGTCCTGAAAAATTGGCCAAAGTACCTAGAAGTTAAAATTGTTGCTGAGGATCAAGGGTCTCAGGGTTAGCAAATTTCAATAGTTATTTCAATAGTTCTCATATCCCTGGTAGTCCCCAAAACCCTTTCAGGGGGACCTTAAATCAAAACTATTTTCATAATAATACTAAGGTATTATTGCCTATTAAAATATTCCTCCCTTTTCCAAGTACATACCTGTATGAGACTGGATTTCTTTCATATTCTTTAATTAAAAATGAGTGCAGAAGCAGATATGGGAATCCTTATTTTCTATTAGCCAGATATTAAAGATATTTGCAAAAATCTTTTAAATGTCATTCTCCTTACTTGTTTTGGGAACATGTAATTATCTTCACAAATATATATATATATATATATTTACATTAACATGCTTACATGGGTTTGTTATTTAAATAAATTAATAAATACATATTTTAAAAATTATCAGTTTTAATTTCTTTCTTTTTTTTATTAATACTTTTTATTTGCAAAACATATGTATGGGTAATTCTTCAACATTAACCCTTACAAACTTTCTGTTACAAATTTTTCCCCCCTACTCCTCACCCCTCCCCTAGATGGCAGGATATCCACTACATGATAATTATGTTAGAATACTTAAGAAATTGAATATATGTATAGTTATTGCATCATTTTTTGTGCAGGAGAAATCATATCTACAAGAAAGAATAATCCAATAAAGGAAATACAATGCAAGCAAACCTCAATAGAGAACATGAAAATGTTATGTTGTGGTCCACATTTCACATCCCTCTCTCTGGGTGTATATGGCTTTCTTCACCGAACAATTGGAACTGGTTTGAAGCATTTCATTGTTGAAGAGAGTCATGTCAATTAGAACTGATCCTCATATAGTATTGTTGTTGCCGTGTATAATGATCTCCTGGTTCTGCTCACTTCACTGAGCATTAGTTCATGCAAGTCTCTCCAGGCCTCTCTGAAATCATCCTGCTGGTCGTTTCTCACAGAGCAATAATATTCCATAACATTCATATGCCATAATTTATTCAGCCATTCTCCAATCGATGGGCATCCATTCAGTTTCCAGTTTCTAGCCACTACAAAAAGAGCTGCCACAAACATTCTTGCACATGTGGGGCCCTTTCCTTCTTTTATGATTTCTTTGGGATATAAGCCCAATAGAAACACTGCTGGGTCAAAGGGTATGCATAGTTTGATAACTTTTTGAGCATAGCTCTAGTTTTAATTTCTAATGTAGTAAATGTTGATGGACAAAACACATAGAAACAAAAGGTTTAAAAATTTTTTTTTCTGAAATACAAATTAAGACAACTCTGAGTTATCACTTCATACATATCAGACTGGTTAACATGCCAGGAAAAGCTAATGACTGGGACACTAGTGCATTTTTGGTGGAGTTCTGAAATGATCCAATCATTATGGAAAGCTATTTTTGGAACTTTGGAACTTTGTCCAAAGCATTATTAAATTGTACAAACCCTTGGATTGAGCACTGTCACCAGAGATATGGGTCTATATCTCAAGGTGATCATAAGAGAGGGAAAAGGACCCATATGTGCAAAAATGTTTGTAGCAGCCTTTTTTTTTTTTTTTTAATTTGTAGTGGCAAGGAATTGGAAATTGAGTTGATGCCCATCAATTGGGGAATGGCTGAATAAATTATGGTATATGAATGTAATGGAATATTATTGTTTTATAAGAAATAATGAGTAAGCTGATTTCAGAAAAGCTTAGAAAGACTTAACATAAACTGATGCTGAGTGAAGTGAGCAGGACCAGGATAACATTGTGCACAGTAACAATAAGATTATATGATGATCAACTATGATAGACTTAGCTCTTCTCAGCAAAGACAATTCCAATAGCTGTGGGATTGAAAATGCTATGGAAAAACTATGGAGATTGAGTACAGAGCAAAGCATAATATTTTCACCTTTATTTTTTTCTTTCTCATGTTTTTCCCCTTTGTTCTGACTTTTCTTGCACAATGTGACAATGTTGGAAATATGTTTAAAAGGATTGTACATGTATAGCCCATATCAGATTGCTTGCTATCTTGGGGATTTGGGAGGAAAAGAGAGTAACAAGACAAATATGAAACACAAAATCTTACAAAAATGAACCCTGAAAACTATCTTTACATGTATTTGGAAAAATAAATTACCGTTGAGAAAAAAAAAACAAAATAATAATTCTCTGGTATGTGGCAGTAAAAAATATTTCCAGGATTGTCATCCTCAGCTACTGTAAGTCAAAGGAATGTATGACAATTACAGAGAAGGTATTCTCCATTGTACTTTTTATTTTGAACATATCCTAAGGTTTTGAGCTGTGGGTAGGCTGGAAGCTATGGTGGTTTTCAATAAAAAGTTTGGAAACTGCTGTTGTAGCTGAACTAGACCTGCTTGCTTCTAAGTCCCATACTCTATCTATACCACCCTGGTTATACACTTTCCACAGGTCACATAACCTCTGTCTACCTCAGTCACCTCATATAGTCACCTAAGATAGACATAAAAATAGCACCTACCTCCCATGGTTATTATGAAAATCAAACGAGATAATATTTGTCATACACTTTGTGAATTTTGAAGTGTTACATACATTCCAGTCATTATAATATTATCCTCCTTCTCCTCCTCATTATCATTATATCTATTTGTGTACTTGTCTTATTTCTTCCATTTGATTGCAGATTCTATGAAAACAGTGACCATATCTATCAATTCAATGAGAACATGTTAAATATAATTTTCCAGGTACTACAGTAGATCCTGGACATTCAATACACAAAAAAAGAAATTATTTCTACTTTCTCTCTCTCTCTATATATATATAGTTTATATATAGGGCTATTCATTTTAGATGAATAAGGAGTTTGTAACTCATGGCTTGGGAACTTTAAAATATATGTATTTTGATAACTATATTTTAATTGGCTTCCTTTGTAATCATGTGTGCTTTATTTTATGCTTTTAAAACTGTTATTCTGAGGAGGAACAGATAGGCTTCCTGGGCCTTCTGAAAAGCTATTACATTTTAAAAAAGGTCAAGAACCCCTAAATACAATTCTTGCAGGTAATGGGCATTGGGTGAAATGTTTTCTGAATGCATATCTCTAGGAAGCTTTGAAACATTATACTAATGCTAAGAATTTTAGGTTCTTGGATGGAGTGGGGAAGACATTTTGGTCAGAAATTATCCCTGGGTCCCTCAAATCAAATAATGTGGGTAGCCACTTCTGCTGCCTGCCTTAAGGTTAGGCATAAGGATCAAGAAATTGGGCGTGCTGAGGATCCCAAGGTACCCCGTACATCCCAATCTGCTGAAGTAATTTGGAATGGTGGCAGGCAGGTGGGGGCAGGTGGCCTGGAGGAAATTGTGCAGTTTCACCAAGCACAGCACCTGTCATTTCTCGTCTCCTTTTCATAACTTCAAAGATATGAAAGTCATAAAACTAAACCCGAGTGGGGTCAGAAGTCGTTGGCTCTTTGGATTGATGTTTAGTCATATTTTGCTTCATTACTCTGGCACACACCCTCTTTGGCCCCATTGGAGCTCTCCCCAAATTAATATTATTCAAATGAGGCAAATGAGACAGAGTTGGAAAATATGGCAATCACCGCCAGTCCTCCCACCCACAGCTTGGAGCCCGAAGACAGGCTCAGAATAAAAAGTGCAATGGAGATCACCTTCTCTGTAATTGTTAGATATTTCTTTGACCTCACAATAGCAGAAGATGGCATTCCTGGAAATATTTTTTACTGCCACATACTGGAGAACTGTTTTAATGAACACCACAGGGTTTACTGATCACTCTTAATGAGCAAGGACCAAGTGTCCTACAGGTAAATTGCTACCTATCTTTAGGAACAAGCCAATGGATAATGGTAAGATAGGGAATGATGGAGGTGGATGTACTTCTGCAAACTAGAGAACAAATATATCAATGTCCTTAATATTATCAATAATGGACACTTCAGGAGCCAGCCAAGACTCTGATGTGCCACTATTTCAGTTCTTCCCAATCAATAACCTCAATTACACCGAGATTTACTGGTTCTATAAACAGTTGCAGGAGTAATATTCAAAGAAACTCAAATGTCATCTCGACGAACAAAACAAAACAAAAAAACTCTATTGTGCACACTTTCAATTTCTCCTAACTTCTTTCTCCAGGATATTTTGATGTAACCTGATTGAGATGTTGCAATGTTTCTCTCCAGTATATGTATGTGGGACCTTATATGTATGTGTGTACATATATACATGTTGTAAATCAGAAATAGGGAACTATTTTTTAAAAATCAATGGCCAGTGACCCATGGGAAAAAATTAAAGACTTTGGCTAATAATAATAATAATAATAATTGGTATTTATAAGGTTTGCAAAGTGCTTTTCACCTATTATCTTATTTGAGTCTCACAACATTCCTGTACCTCTCAGCCCTTATTTTTCTGATTACTAGGTATATTTCTGTTTTTATTTTTGTCATTAGAACTTGTCTTTGACATATTCCTTTTAACTTGGGCTGACTTTCCTCAGTAGTCTTTTAGGTTATGGGATCCTCCCTAACCTTTCTTCTAAATTCTTTATAATCTTCTTTTCCAAAAGCTATCATTTATTCCAGACTGCCAGCACTTTTCTTCTCTATCACAAATTCTGAGATGGTGTAGTCCTTAAGGTTTTCATTTGTTTTGGAAAGTAGTGCTCCTTCAATAGAGTAGCTAAATGGTGCAGTGGATAGAATGCTCAGCTTGAAGTTAGGAGGAGAAGTATTCCTGAGTTCAAACCTGGCCTGAGACACTTACTAGCTGAGTGACTGATCCTGGGCAACTCAATTAATTCTCTTTGCCTCAGTTTCCTCATCTGTAAAATGAGCTGGAGAGGGAAATGATAAATCGCTCCTGTATCTCTGTCAAGAAAACTCTTAATGGGGTTGAAAGGGGGTCAGACACAACTGAAATGATTGAATGACAATTTATTCAATGGACAGAATCATTAGAGAAAGATTTCTCTCATCTTTTTCTTCACATTTTGAAGAATAATTTTTAAAACAAGTAAACGATTTACTGTCGTTTTTATATTAGTAGAGAGAGAGTTCTAGCATATGTCTAGATAGTTGAGTCCCACATTATTGTTTTATTATGTTTCAATGCCAGGTTTGTGTACTATTTTAGGATTGTATCCCCTTCCATCTCCTAGTTATGTTATCAGAGTCACACATTTGAAGTGTGGGAAGGAGGCACAAAAACTATTTAGTTCAAGTTGTAATGGGCAGAGGATTCCTTGTAAAACATCACTGACAAGTAGCCATCCAGCTTTCACTTGAAAATCTATGCTGCTGGAAAACATCCTATTCCCCAGGAGCAGACTGTTCCATTATGGGATAGTTTTAATTGTTACTTTTTCCTTAACGAGTATAATTTGTTGTCTATAAGACAATTATTTCTTTTTCTCCTCTTGATTTACTCAAATGCTCTTTATCACACTTCTCAACTTCAAGTTGTATGCTTTCTCACATGAAAATATCTTCTTAGAAAGCAATGTTACTCAAATTCTCTTTTAATTTGTGCCTTTTGAAACAAATGTCTATTTGAAACAAAATAGCCTTCTGCTCATCAAGAATCACATCTCACCTTGTTTTAGCAATACCTACAAAATCTCTACTTCCCTTCATTTCTTACCTATGATTATCAGTTTGTGTATTGATATGAGATTATAAATTTATTATAACTTCACCGCTTGGATATTGAATGATGATTGGATCATAGATCTAGAACTGAAAGAGACATCTGTGACCTTGTCTAATCCACTCATTTTACAGCTGAGGAAAATGAAGATGTGACTTTCTAAATATCATACAGATGGGATTTGGACCCAGGTACTCTGATTGAAGTGCTTTTTCCATTGTCTCCTATTTTTATGGTGGATCACTGGACCTTTTTATGGACAGTCTTTTTTCCTATGTCATATCTGCCAATCTTTATGGTACTTGGCTTGATTGATATATGTGTGATTTTCTTCCTCCCCACTATTTTTGGTTTAAAGCCCTTTTCATCAGATTCACAAGTTTCCAGACAATTATTTTAAATTAAACAGTCATCCTCTACTATGTGACAGGTTCCAGGGAATACAAAGACAAAAGCAAAGAATTACTTCCCTCAATGACCTTATATTTTACTGGTGGAAAACATGCTTATGGGTAAGTAACTACAAAATATATATGAAATACAAAATAATTCTGGAAGGGAACACAAGTCACTAAAACTTGAGAGAAATAGAAAAGATCTCATATATAGGAAGTGGCACTTTAGCTTGTCTCTGAAGGAACCTGGTGGATAACCTGGACAAAAGAGTGGAGGCAGGACATGGAATGTTACATATGAATAGTAAACAAGTCAATTTATCTGGAACCAAAAATGAATAAGGTGGAGTGTCAAGCAGTCTGCCTGAGAAGATGTGGTAGAATAAGATTTTTGGAGGATTTTAAATATCAAAGAGAGGAGGTTGCATTTTATCCTAAAGGCAATGAAGAAGAAGCCTTTCTTGAGCTGATGAAGAGATAAGATTAGATTCTAAGCTTTAGAGATAGCCATTTGGTCGCTGGAATAGCTGAGAATGGAGAGGGGAGGGGTTGGATATGAGGAATCTAAATAATAGACTGTTGTAGTGGTTGAAATGAGAGCTGATGAGGTTTTGAATTAAGCTCTTTCAAGATGTCTTTCTTATGGGTCTTAATTTTTTTTTATCATAGTATCTATCTATCTATCTATCTATCTATCTATTTATTTTAAATAATAGCTTTTTATTTTCAAAATACATGCAAAGGTAGTTTTCAGCATTCACCCTTGCAAAACCTTGTGTTCTAAATTTTATTCCCTACTTTCCTTCTACCCCCTCTCCAGACAGCAAGTAATCCAATATATATCATAGCATTTATTACATTTCATAAATGTATCTAAATATATTTAGCCATTCCTTTATTGTTTTACCCATTTTTAGGTTTCTTTGCTTTTGTTTTGCAATTGTATGTAAAGCCCTTGTGGAAAAATCTCTGAATAAATGTTTCATTTTTGTTTATTTTTGATAAATGCTTTGAGAAAATATTTTGGTAAAAACCTATATTCACAATACTAGAATTAATGGGTCAATTTGAATGATTATTTTTGTAACTTATACTGTATACTTCCACATTGATCTCCAAAAAAATCCAAAACAAAACAAAACAAAAAAAACTTGTAAAAGTTTGCAATTCTATCAGCAAAGAATGAGTATACATATTTCACTAAAATTCAACTGATATCCATCATGTAATATTGGGTTTCACATTTCATATTTTTCCTCTGCTACTTTAAGGCAGAGACAATGTGTTGCCTAAACTTTTGTGTTTTTCATACTACCTAAGAGTGATGAATATAAATATGACACTTATTGTGAATATAAATGTTGTGAATATAAATATTGTGAATATAAATATAACTACTTATTGAATGAAGTAGAAAAGGATGAAGGTAAAAAGGAAGAAAGAGATGAGGAAAGGAAACAGAAAATAGGTAAAGAGAAATGTGGAGAGAGGGAGGAAAAAAGAGAAAAATAGGTAGTAAACAAGAGAGATAGAAAGGAAAGGAAGCAAGAAAAAGGAAGGAGTAAGTAGGGGAATTAAATAAAGACGGTGATTCAGGGGGTCAAAGTCAGACTTTGTCTTCTTCCCAAGCTTTCTAAAAGCCAGACTAATATCTGAGGGAAATCCAAGGAAGATGTCACAGATTATTAAATAGTTTTCATGCATTCAGTGCTAAACCCTTAAAATGAACCACATTTTATCTCACACTATTCTACCTCAACCCTTTCCTAGTAGGGAAAATGGTTCTTATTCTATCTTCTTAAAGTCTACTTAGGCTACTGTAGAGATTAATTGTAATGATGCTATGACCTACTTAAGGTATGCAGTGTAAATTATTGGTAAGAATATTGGTTTGTTTTTTTAAACCAGACCTGATTAAGCATAGCCCACCGTATCCAAGAATCCACCATTCTTATATGTTAAACTATTGCCTTGAGTACCTTAACAATTTTTTTTTTTTGAGCCTTTGGAATGGAAGGATGAAAACAATAGTTTGGGGAAATTAGTTTGGTTATGGTAAGTAAGAGAGATTAGGAAGAGGAAACTCTGGAAGCAAGGAAATCAGTGATAAATCCATGTAGAGATGCCCATTAGGTAGTCTGGAGATGCAGGCTGAAACTCCAGGGAGCTATGAGAGCTGGATATATAGATTTAGAGATCAGCTAGGTGATACAGTGAATAGTGTACTTACCAGATGTGTGAATGTAGGAAAGTCACCAAATCCTATTTGCCTCAGTTTTCCCATCTGTAA
This sequence comes from Myrmecobius fasciatus, assembly GCA_023553655.1. NCBI lineage: Eukaryota > Metazoa > Chordata > Mammalia > Dasyuromorphia > Myrmecobiidae > Myrmecobius > Myrmecobius fasciatus. The sequence continues at coordinate 9,711 of JAJPUD010012327.1, forward strand.
AATGAACCAGAAAAAGAAACGGCAAACCACTCCAGTATCTTTGCCAAGAAAACCCAAAATAGGGTCATGAAGAGTCAGGCATGACTGAAATGACTGAAAACAATAAAATATAAATTTGAGGATAATCTATATATTGAACTAATAAGTGAAATCTTGAGAGTAGATATCACTAACAGAGGGGGAAATGTAAAAAGAGAAGAGGGTAGGATTGAGAACTGAACCCTGAGACACCAACAACAAGGAGGAAAATATGGGGGTTCTTAACAGTTTTGTATTAGGAGCCCCTTTGGCAGTTTAGTTAAGCCTATGGATTCCTTAGAATAATGTTTTTAGATGCATGAGACCATATAAGATTACAAAGGAAACCAAAGATTAGTGAAAATAAAAAAGATAATTTCACCCCATCCAAGTTTATGGGCCTTGGGGCAGCTAGGTGGCGCAGTAGATAGAGCATCAGCCCTGAAGTCAGGAGGACCTGAGTTCAAATCTGATCTCAGACACTTAACATTCTCTAGCTGTGTGACCCTGGGCAAGTCACTTAACCTCAATTGCCTAACCAAAAAAAAAAAAAAAGGTTTATGGGCCTCATGAAATCTGCCCACATTAAGTATCTTGAGTTAGGAGTGTGATGAATAAGGGAAGATTAGAGGGGATGATCAGAAAGGGCGGGGAGAGAATCAACAGCAAATAATGTCACAGAGGGGAGGGGTGATCGATAGGATTATGTCCTTCAAGAAAGTTAAGGACGTTGAGAAAAGACAAGAGGGCATTGGTTTTAGCAATTAAGAAGACACTAGTGACCTTGAAAAGATAAATTTCAGCAATGGTGGGGTCAGAAGTAGGTGATTACGAGGGATCTCTAGGAAGAAGGTGGTAGGGAAGAAGTGGATGCACTAAATGTAGATTAATCTTTTCAGAAATATGGCAGTAAAGAGGAAGATACGAGAGATACAGTAATAGCTCAGGGGATAGTGGATTCAAGGGAAGATGTTTATTTGTTTTGAGGATAGGGGAAATAGAGCAAGTTTGTGGGCATTGGGATAGGAGCCAGCAGAAAGGGAGAGATTAATAATCAGAGAAAGAAAAATTGGAAACAATGATTGACAGAACAAAATCTTAGAGAACATGGGAAGGGACAATGACAGCAATAATAATAACTGATGTTTGCATATTGTTTTATCATTGGCAGTGGGCTTGATATAATTACTTTATAATCTTATCTTCCTCAGATCTTAACAAGCTTATAAGGCAGATAACACAGATATTATCATACTCATTTACATAAAAGGAAAATAAGATTGAGAAATGTCACACAATGATCAAGTATGTGTTCCAAGCCCAGCAATCTACTGTGCAACACTGTCTAGAATGGTTAGACTTGTAATCTGCTGAGACTGGATCAAAATAAGAGAATATGTGTAAAAATAGTAGAGGAAATTGTTAAGGCATGGAAAATAGGTTTTGAGGGAGCTCATGAAACATGAGAAATTTTGGAACATTACTATGAAGAGTATGGTAAGTACTCTTCAGATATAATCAGATACAATCAGAGATGAAAAAAAGTAAAATAATTCAGTTAAGAGAATTTTTAGTGAACTTACTTAACCCTGTTTTATGATTTCTTCCAACACTAGTCAGTAATCTGGGAATAAGAAGGAAGGTTAATAGAGGGGTGACTCAGGATGAGGAGGAGAGGAAGAGCTAAAGGATAAAGAATTCATGAGTGGAGAACAGTCCCATAGTGAAATGTCTAACAAGGGGGTCAAGATTATGAAAGAAGGGAATAAAGACAGAACAAGGGTGATACACTTTCCCTCCATCATCATCTATACCATCACTCAGCAACTTCTCTTCCTTTGAGGTTCATACTATTGCCCAGACCACATCATGTGCTACCTCAATTTCTCATCTGATTGACATCCTGCTGGCTATTATTGATTAGCACCCAGGACATTATTCTTTCTTAAATGATTTCAGTACCTGGCTTATATTCTTTCTGTCTACCCCAACTGCAGCCCTTATATTAAAGAACTTCAACATACATATTGATGATTCCTCAAAAAAAAAAAATTCTGTTTTCAATTCTCATGACACACTCTATGTTTCACCTCCTCTTCTCACCTACACTCCTTCAAAAAGTTATCTATATTAGATACCTCCATTCTTTCCTATCGATCTCTTCTAAAGCTCCTATTGACTGCCAATCTCATCATTCAAATGAAATTGTTCTCTACTGAATTAACAATGAACTGTCTGTTTCCAAATGGCTTTTTCTCAGTACTCATATTCCATTGCCACTTCAAGATTATGTCCTTGGTACTCTTCTTTTTTAGTTTTACTCTTTTACTTATACTCTCGCATTTGGTGATCTCACTAGCTTCCTCAATCTTATCATCCTTTTATGTAAATGGGTATGATAATATCTCTGATATCTGCCTTAGACTTGTGCTAAAAATATGAATTTGTTCCAATAAGAATGATATATCAGAAAATAGTTTGATTAGACTTCTTATTGCCAAATTTGATTGTGCCCAATTCCATCTGTGAGAATGTTGGAGACAAAGAGACTGTTAGAGACATCACCAAACCCCTGCCCCCAAAAAGTGCATACCAGGAAGCAAGATACGATCAAATACCTCAAGAAAGTGTCAAACAGGCATCCTGCTTCAAGAAGTCACACATACACAAAGATTCCTCCCCTTATTCAATTTCCTGACAAATGGTCAACAAATGTTACATCCTTTGTTATATGAAAATTTACTTTGATATACCATGTATAAAAACCCTGTACTGAGCCTCAATAAACGAGCTATTCTGTCCCTACACAGAGTGGTCTCCATTCTTTCCTTTTTCAGCCCATCCCCAGGTTGAAGCCTCCCTAGCCTCTTTGGCTCACAGGCCGATGCGAGATCTCAGGCACCCCTAGCTCGAGACCCGCGGGTCGGGTCATGAGAAACCAGAAGGCAATGAATGAGCCACATCCAACCACTTCGGCTGTTATAACTTTTTGTCAGATTTCAGATAACCCTTCCCCGACCGTTTTAGAGTAAGTCACCATTTCTGAAATCCACTTCCACAAGAAAACTTCAGGTCTTTTCGTGGTGAAGTGCCACATTTATTCTATACTTCCTAGGTCAGTAGTAACTATGGAAGGAGGAGGGTTGACCCATGCCCTTTCACTCTACCTTCATATCTCTCTTTCCACCATTGTGCTTTAGTGGTAACTGTGGCAGATGCCATGCAGTAGTCTAGGTGGTGAATGTTGTCACTATTTATTATAGTATCTATGTATTTCTTAGCCATTTAATATGTATGAAACATTTAAATAGATTTTTATCTTTTAAAATTTTTTCTCCAATTACATATAAAAATAATTTAAACATTTGTTTCTTAAAACTTTGAGTTCTAAATTCTCTCCTTCCCTTCCTCTCCTTCCCAATAATTGAGAAGGCAAGCAATTTGACATGTTATACTTGTGTAGTTATGCAAAACATGTCCCCACATCAGTCATATTAGTAAAAAAACAAAACCACAGGCAAAAAAGCTTCAAGAAAAAAAAGTAAAAGATATGCTTTAATCTGTAGTCAAAGTTCATCAGTTCTTTCTGTAGAAATGGATAGCATTTTTCATCATTGGTCCTTAGAAATTGCATTGGATAATTGTATTGTTGAGAATAGCTGAGTTAGTCACAGCTGATCATCATATAATATTGCTGTTACTGTGTATAATGTTCTACTGGTCCTGTTCATTTCACTTTGCATCAGTTCATATAAGTCTTCTCAGGTTTTTCTAAAAGCATCTCCTACTCATCATTTATTATACCATAGTAGTATTCCATCATAATCATATATTGCAAGTTGGTTAACCATTCTGTAATTGAGGGTTATCTCCTCAAACTCTGATTTTTTGCCACCATTAAAAGAGCTGCTATAAATAATTTTATACATATAGCTCTTTTTCTTTTTTAAAAAATCTCTTTGGGTTACAGACCTAGTAATGGTATGGCTGTGTCAAAGGGTATGGGTGGTTTTATAGCACTTTGGGCATAGTTCCAAACTGCTCTATGGATTACTTGAATTAGTTCACAACTCCATCAATGATGCATTAATGCTTCAATTTCCCCATATTCCTCCCAACATTTGTCATTTTCCTTTTCTGTCAATATTAGCCAATATGATAGATGTGGTATGGCACATTAGAGTTGTTTTAAATTTCAATATCTCTAATGAATAATGATTTAGAGCATTTTTGTTATGTGACTTTAGATAGATTTGGTTTCTTTGTCTGAAAACTGCTTACTCTTATTCTTTGACTATATATAAATTGAGGAATGACTTGTATTTTTGTAAATTTGTCTTAGTTCTCTATATATTTTAGAAATAAAGTCTTTATCAGGGATACTTGCTGTAAATTTTTTTTCAGTTTTGATTACAGTGTATTTTCCTCCATCTTACTTCCTCCCCCTCCATTCTATCCTACTTTTTCTTTCTCTTCGTTCATCCTGTCTTTTTTTTAAAAAGTGTTTTGCTTCTGACTACTGCTTTCCCCAATCTATCCTTCCATCAGTTCCCTTCACTTTTCCCCTTTGTCTCATACTTTCCTGTAAGATAAGATCGATTTCTACACCCAATTGAGTGTATATGGTATTCCTTCTTTGAGCCCATTCCAGTGAAATTATGATTCAAGGGGTCTAAACTACCTACTCCATCTTCCCCTCTTCTGTAAAAGTTCTTTTGTACTTTTTTTTATGTGAGATAATTCACCCCTTTTTACTTTTTTCTTCCTTCTTCTCCCAGTGGATATCTTTTTCTCACTCTTTAATTTTATTTCTTTAAATTGTATCAATATACATATCAACTTACACCTGTGCCCTACTTCTAATTGCCTGAATAATTAGGAACATTTTTAGGAGTTCCAAGTATATTCCTATGCAGGGATGTAAACAATTTAATCTGATTGATTTCTTTTTCTTTTTCCTGTTTACCTTTTTATGATTTTTTGTATCTTATATTTGAAAGTAAAATTTCCTATTCAGTTCTAGTATTTTAATCAGGAATGCTTGAAAGTCATTTGTTTCATGGAATATTCAGTTTTTCCCCTGAAGGATTGTACTCATTTTTGCTCTGTCGGTGATTCTTGATTGTAATCATATCTCATGTGACTTCTGGAATATGATTACAAGCCCTCCATTTCCTTAAGGTAAAAGCTGCTAAATTTTGTGTTTTCCTGATTGTGGCTCCACAATATTTGACGTGCTTCTTTCTGGCTTCTTGTAATATTTTCTCTTTGACCTGGGAGCTCTGGAATTTGACTATAATATTCCTGGAAGTTTTCATTTTGGGATCTCTTCAGGAGTTGATTGGTAGATTTTTTCAGTGTGTATTTTAACCTTTTGTTCTAGAATTTTAGGTCAGCTTTCCTTCATAATTTATTGAAAGATGATGTCTAGGCATATTTTTTGATCATGGTCTTCAGGTAGTTTAATAATTCTGAAATCTCTTTCAGTTTTTTTTAATGAGATATTTCACATTTTCTTCTATTTTTTCATTCTTTTGATTTTGTTTTTATTGCTTCTTGATGTCTGAGTCATTACTTTCTACTTGCCCAATTCTAATTTTTAAAGAATTATTTTCTTCATTGAACTTTTGCATCTCATTTTCCATTTGCTCCATTCTATTTCATTTATTTCATTGTTTCATTAACTAATTAATTAAATTTTGAGGCAATTTAGATTAATTGACTTGCCCTAGGTCACACAGTTAGTAAGTGCTAAGTGTCTTAGGCCAGATTTGAATTCAAGTCCTCCTGACTCCAAGGCCTGTGCTGTATCCACTCCACCATCTAACTGCCTCAAGGAGCTCTCTTGTTCAGTGAATTTTTGTGTATCTTTTTTCCATTTGGCCAATTCAGCTTTTTTAATGTGTTCTTCTCCTCATTAGCTTTTTGTACCTCTTTTACCATTTGGCCTCTACTGTTTTTTAAGGTGTTATTTTCTTCAGGATTTTTTTTTTTTTCTGTGTGTGTGCCTCCTTTTCCAAGATGTTGACTTTTTTTCATTATTTTCTTGCATTACTCTAATTTCTTTTCCCAATTTTTCCTTTACCTCTTTTACTTGATTTTTAAAATCCTTTTTTGAGCGCTTCTGGGACCTGAGACCAATTCACAGTTTTCTTTGAAGTTTTGGATGTGACAGCTTTAATTTTATTATCTTTTTCTGTGTTTGTGTTTTGATCATCCTTCTCATCATAGTAACTTTTGGTAGTCATAATTTTTGTTGTTGTTGTTTGCTCATTTTCCCAGCCTATTTCTTTGGCTTTTAGCTTTATATTAAAGTTGAGCTCGGCTCCTGAGATTAAAGGGGCACTGTCCCAAGCTTCATTTTGTGTGTTTGTGTGTGTGTGTATGTGCAACTATTTTCAGAGCTAGTTTTTGGGGGTGGGGATTGTAAGTTTTTAGTTCTTTCATAATAGTATAATAAAAGGAGCATGTTTGTTACTTTCCTGCACTGTGTTCTTGCCTGTATGCAACCATAAGTACTCTTTGCCATGCTGAAACTGTGACTAGAATCCCTGTTCTCCTGTAATCACATGTTCTCGTGTGCTAGTTTACCTCCTTGCCTAGGGCTATAACCTAGATCCATAAATGGGTATTACAATAGAGTGAATAAGAATAAAATGTTCCCAGATGCTAAAGGAAGTTTCCCTGTCAGAGGATGATAGTTTTCAATTTTATTTCTTTTCTCTTTATTCTCCCAAGTCCCCAACTTTCACTTATACCCTCCTCTTCCCCCATGCCCTCAGAAATCTGATCTCAAATTAGTTCCTCTTTCCTTCAAATAGGAAGAATTACAAATCTTAGGGGTGGGAAAAATATAACCATACAACTCTTTGAAAAAAGGTTTTTATGTTATAAAGTCCTCTTTTTGGTGTTTAAAGCTCTACATAGTCTGGCTCCTTCTTACCTTTTTATTCTTATATTTTAATCCCTCCCATGTACTCTAAAATGCATATTTATCTGCTCTGCCTCCAACACAACATTCCATTTTTCGTCTCTGAAGCTTTTCACTGTCTATCTCTCCTGCCTAGAATGCTCTTTCTTTATCTGTGTCTCTAAGTTTCCCTAGCTTCCATCAAGATTCAATTCAAATGCCTCTTTATTTTTACTCATTTTCTTAAAATTTCACTTTATTTTATTTTCAATTCCTAATTCTCTTCTTCTCCCCTCCTCCTTTTCCCCTAAGAATGCCAGAACATTAAAACTCATTACAAAAATGTACATGCAAAAAAATTTCTGCATTAGCCATCTTTCCCCTCCTTTCAAAAAAACTAAGAAAAAGAGACAGAAGAAAATATGTTTCAATCTGCACTAAGTGTATCAGTTTTTTATATGGAGGTGAATAGCATTTTTCATCGTGAGTTCTTTGAAACTATGGTAGGTCATTGATTGGTGACACTAATCTTTCAAAGTTGATTAATTTTAAAATATTTCTATTACTGTATACATTATTCTCCTGTATCTACTCCATTTTGAATCAGTTCATCCAAATCTTCCCAGGTTTTTCTGAAACCATTTCCTTCATCATATCTTAGAGCACAATATTATTCCATCACTTTTATATACCATAAATTGTTCAGACATTCTCCAATTGATGAACATCCTCTCAGTTTCTAATTCTTTGCTACTACAAAAAACAAACAAAAAAAACCTTATATGAATATTTTTGTACATATGGGCTTTTCCCTTTTTATTTGATCTTTTTGGGGGTATAGAGCTGATAGCAGCATCACTGTATGAAATGCTGTATATGTATGTAAAATTTAATATGGGGGCACAATTCCAGGTGGTTTTCCAGAATGGTTGGACAAGTTCACAGTTTTACCAGTAGCACTTTGATGTACTTGTTTTCCTAAATCTCTGTCAGCATTTGTCATTTTCCTTTTTTTTTTTTTCATTCTGGTGAATCTAGTATCTCAAAGTTGTTTTAATATCCAGTTCTTTAATTATTAGTGACAAATACTACTTTCTGCAAGAGGCCTTTCCCAGTCTTTCTCCCCATAACTCCCAGTGCCTTCTGTCTGAGATAATACCCCATTCACTTTTTAATATATCTTATATATACATAGTTATGTGAATGTTGTCTCCTCCATCAGAATGGGAGGTCTTTGAGAATAGTGACAGTATTTTTGCCTTTAATGTATCCTCAATATTTAGTACAGTGCCTGACTCATCATTAATACTTAATAAATGCATATTGACTGCCTACTATACCTAATTATTTACTTGTAGTTTTCCCATTACAAAGTCAAGTCCCTGGGAGCAGGAACTGTTTTTGCCTTTTGTTGTTGTTGTTTATATATTCAACCGGTAACACAATTGCTCAAATAATATTTTTCAGCTGATTGATTTTACATGGGCTTCCTGGGTCAGTCATTCCCCTTTCTTTCCTTGCATCCAAAGAAACATCTGAGAGAGAATTTTGTCCAAAAAAGATGAACACTCAATTTCAAAGTCTAAAACACTGATAAGGCAATTGTTGACACATTAAGTTGAATGAACTGGTGGTAGATTTTGCCCTACCTCCCCTTTCCCCACTCCCCTCCACATACCATGTTCAGCAACCCAAGTCAATATGATTTAAGCTCGTTAAGATGACTGACAGTCTGGTTATTACTTCTGCCCTCCAGTGACTGGCCTTCAAGCAGATCTTATTAGACCCTCACTCTGGCTATTTTGGGCTTGAAAAACACCCCTCCTTCACAAAGGTTTATAGATTATGTTTTCCTTTCTGGAAATAATGGACATTTTTATTGCTTTTGAAGAAAACCCCCATAATTGGAGTGCAAATAGAATGCACATTTGGATTTTTAAAAGAATGTTTTTATAAGACAGGGAGGATAATCCAGTACCTTTTAAAGTGTACTTATGAATTAGATTCTATAACTAGAGTCCAGAGGCTTCACTCATGCACAGAGTAATGGCTTCTGAAACCAAGATTTGGCTTGTTCGCCTAATAGTTATGGAAGTTATGAAGACTGACATCGCATTGAGTTAAACAGATCTTTAAATTGTGAGATGTCATCAAAATCTGGGAGTTTCTCTTAACATAATAATGCTTAACAAAAAAAAACAGGAGAGGAAGGAAGGGAAGCCCTTTTACTACAAGGCAAAGTTGTGATCTATACAGAAAATCAAATCAAAATGGTTTTCGGAAAATTGACAAACTGAGCTAAACTTTATTTAATTTAATTTCAAAAAGGATAGCTCTGGAAATAACATTGTTGGTTATGTGTGCTGGAAAAATCAATGATACAATTTTTGCCTTCTTCCTTTTTACTCCCTTGCCATCCAGCCCCATAATAAGTCATTTTGACTGGCCAAACAACTGGCAATCTTGCTGGCCCTCTTCTGTCTCGTCAGTTGTGGCCCCAGAGGTATCAGAGAAGAGTTTGTAAACTCCTTCTCCTGTACTTGCTGCTGGACCTGGTGGATTTGCTGCTTTTTCTTAACAAAATTGTGACAGGCTAGTACATTTTTCCATTCCCTCCTCCAAGCCCTTTTTGTTTTAAATATCAGGTGAGAGACCCAGACAGAAAATGTCCAATTCCTTCCTCCTTTACTGGAGGATACAAGTAAAACTTTCTTGGAAAGAAAAGGTTATTAGGAAGTAAGCTCTTAGAGGGCAGGTGCTATATAGTATTTGCATCTTACTTTCCAAACCCAAGACCAAAATCCTACAGGCTAAATGATAGGGTCTCCAGATAAGTCCCAGTCTCTGCATTTTTTTTTTTCACAAACCATCTTTTCTTCTTTCCTGAGACCTGAGGCCTAGAGAGTCAGGGAAAAAAAGAGGAAGCAAGGTAGAAGAGGAAGGTGAAAGAGCCTAGAATACTTGGGGTGAATGGGTTAAAAGAAAACTCTCCAAAAGGGAAGAAATGGCATGCTCTAGCCTGTCTTGGCTTCTACTTTCACAGCCTGCCTGAAAAAAAAAGTTTGCTTGAAAATATTTAAGGAGAGAAGAAATGCTTTTATCTGGGGAAAACAATTTAAATTTTTGATCCCTAATTTTTCTGTACACTTGAATGGGAAAAAAATACCTTTTTATTCCAAAATACTTGGCTTCCTTTAGGATCCTATGCATTTTATTTTGTATGTTTAAACACGTTATTCTGAGAAGTGGTCCATAGGCTTTCCTAGATTGCCAAAGGATCCATGACACATAAAGAGTTAAAAGTTATTTTTTTTTTTAAGTTTTAAAACTTTTTTTTAAAAAAGGGCTAGGACAGTGTCAGGGAAGTCTTTATGGAGAAGGTGGCGCCTGAGTGAAACCAGGAGAGAAGATTCCAAGCATGGCCTAGTTGAACATATAAAATCAAGAGATAACATGTTCAGTGTAGGAAATAGCTTACTAATCCAGTTTGACTGAGACAGCGTTTAATGAAGGAGAATGATGATGATGTGATACAAAGCAGGAATGGTTGTTTGAAGCCAAATTTCAGAAGACTTTTGTTGCTGGACTGAGGAATTTATATCTTATCCTATAGTTGATAGAGAATCATTAAAGTTTTTGGAGAAGAGGAATGATATGATCTTAACATTATCTTAACTAACAGCTATTCCAAATCTCCAAGTCTCCATGGATTGAAGGAGGAAGACCAATTAGGAGAATTCTATAATAGTCTAGATGAGACGTGATGAAGATCTGAACTAGGCTGTTGGCAGAATCACATAATTGCATAGTTGGAAAGGACTTCAGAAAATGAGTTCAACCCACTGACCCCAAAGAATTTTTTTCAGAACATCACAGCTTGCAAATCAGTAAGGCACTAAGCTGTCTTTCAGTCTTTATCCTTTACTTTAAAGTTTTGAGTCACTAAACAAGCTCTATAAACAATTATACATCTTTATATATTTACAATAGCTTCTTGAAGATTTCCAGTGAAGAGGCACCCACAGCTTTATAAGGCAGTCTATTTAATCGTAAAGAAGTTTTTCTTCGTATCAAACCAAAATCTGTCTCTGAAATGTCTTCTCAGGGCTTCTAGTTCTGCCTTCTGGGGCCACAAAGCAAGTTTAATCTCTCTTCTATATTACTGTCCCTCATCCCATCCCTTTTTCCTCTCTCTTTTCTCTTCAGTGGTTTTTTTCCATTCCTTTTTTTTTTTTTTTTTTTTGTCTAGCATTTAAAGCCAAGGAAGCTTGAAATCTGGGTACCTGACTTTTGGGGATGTGGGATCAAACATTTGGAGGAGGGAAAGATGAATTGCACCTCTAAGGTAGCCTTCAATGCAATCACATTTGTCCCTGCCCCTAACATTGCTCCATTTAGCCCCTTCTCTCTGCTGTGTAAAGCTCTTTCTGCCTTTCTGTCTCGGGTATTAGCTCCCCCAGGCAGTTACAATTGCACCACTATCTGGGAATCCACAGTAGGAGCCCTGTGGCCTTTGGGAAAATGCTTATCCCTTCCCTCCCCCTATCAGCAAACCTGCTTCCTGTCCCCCCTCCCAATTAACTCCAGTTGCCACAGGTGTTCTTCAAATGGCAGGCCTTTAAATAGGAAACAGTTCCCCTAATCTCTCTCTTCTCCCATTTATTTGGAATAAGATAGAGGGAGTTTTGGAGGAGGAAGGAATATGTATGGATGGATAGTGATTTGCATTACAAATTGTATTACATCACCTGCCTTCTTTACCTATAATTTTTGATGGTACACTATACCTGCATTCATACAGGCTCAGTACTGGGGTGTCATAACTGACTCCTCACTCTCCTCTCCCTCCACATATCTAGTCATTTGCCAAATCTTAGTTTCTGTCTTCTTAACTTTTTTTTTATGGCTTTCCCCTTCTTTCCGATTCCACAGCCATCTTCCCAGCACAGATATCTCCTTTCTCTTGGACTACTGCTACAGTCTCTGAATTGGCCAAATCTCTCCTCTCCAATCTATCTTCCACATGGTTGGCAAAGTGACTTTCCTAGACCACAGATCTGATACCATCATTCTCATAATCATTAAATTCCAGTGGCTTCCTATTGACTCTATTTAATCAGTATTTTTTTAAATTTTTACTTTTTAAGTTGTATAATAAGATAAGTTTAGGAATAAGATGATTTTATTGACATAGGGACCTCCTGGCTCCAGGAACAATAACCTGTTCACAATCTGCCATTCTATTTTGCAGACATATTATACATAACTCCACTTTACCCACTTTCTGTTTTATTTTTTATTTAATATTTTCCCCCAGTTACATTCAAAAGAAAACAATTTTTTTACATTTGCTTTTAAAATTTTTAAGTTCTAGGTTCTCTCCCTTATCCTCACCCACAATTAATAAACCACTTGTGAAGTTATACAAAACATTTTCATAAAAGTCAAGTTGTAAAAAAAAATAGATCCCCATTCTACTGAAAATAAAAATCTTTAAGAAAAATTAAATATTAAAAAAAAGGAGAGCAAAAGAGAATGCTTCAGTCTGTATTTAGACATGATCAGTTCCTTCTTTAAGTATGGATAGGATTTTTCATCATAAGTCCTTCAGAGTAGTCATGGATGATTGTATTACTGAAAATAAGTCATTCACAGCTGGTCATCTTAGAACACTACTATTACTTTGTATAATACATTTCACTTCACTTGAGTTCATAGAGGACTTTCCAGGTTTTTTTTTTCTTCCTGAGAGCATTCTGCTCATCATTTCCCATATAACAATAATATTCCATCATAAACACATACCACAATTTATTGAGCTAACCATCCAATTGAAATGCATCCCTTCAATTTCCAAGTTTTTACTCTGAGAAGAGAGTTGCTATGAATTTTTTTTGTACATGTAGGTAATTTTCCTTTTTTTTTCTCCCAAATCTCTTTTGCCAAGTAATGGTGTTGTTAGGTCAAAAATATGCATGAATTTATAGCCCTTTGGGCACAGATTTGATTATTTATCAATTTGGGCATTTTTTTTTTTAATTTGAGTTGGTTCCCTCTGTTTGAGAATTGAGGCCTTATAGACAAACTTGCTTCAAAATTCTTTTTACAATTACTGTTACAAACTGTATTTCCCCCTATTTATTTTCTTTCTCCCTTTACTCTGTCCCTCTTTAAAAGTCTTTTGGTACTCACCACTCCCTCCCTCAATATGCCTTCTCTTTTATAGCTTCCCCCCTTCCTATATCCCATTCACCTCCTATTTTCCTGCAGGGTAAGACAGATATTTATATCCCTATTGAATCTGTATGTTATTTCCTCTTTGAGCCAATTCTGAAGAGAAGGTTCACTGGGACTCCCATCCTATTACCACAGGGCCTCTCCACTGACGTTCAGTCTTCCCTGGCGTTCCCTTACTAAGAGGTCCAAAAGTCTCCAGCATTGTTGCTGCCCCAAAGGACCCTCACACTGGGGTCCAGGCTGGGGCTGGGTGTGGGGCTGGGTGTGGGGCTGCCCAGGGTCAGCCCTCCTTGGGATAGAATGCTGGCTCCCACCCTAGTTCCACAAACCTTTCCTGCTGACCTTCCAGGTCTTCTGGTGTCTCTGGGCTGAGAGGTCTGGAAACCACCAGGACCACCCCTGATTCAGAGGTCATGCTGGGGCTGAGTCAGGGGCTGTACACTGTACTCCCATCCTGGGGTCCCAGATTTTTTTCTGCAGACCTTCTAAGTTGTCTTCAGCTGAAAAATGTTCTATTCTGACTTTTTGGATATTCTGATACTCTAAAATTCTGTTTAGAGGTATTATTTAAAGGAATTTGGGGGGCAGCTAGGTGGTGCAGTGGATAGAGCATCAGCCCTGAAGTCAGGAGGACCTGAGTTCAAATCTGGTCTCAGACACTTAACATTCCCTAGCTGTGTGACCCTGGGCAAGTCACTTAACCCCAATTGCTTCAGCCAAAAAAAAAAAAAAGTAATTTGAAGCAGTTTGGGGGAGAGATTGGGCCAGTTCCTACCTTTTCCTACCTTAACTCTGCCATCTTGGTTCCACTTCTCACTTTACCCACTCTCAAGGAGGAGGAGATACAGACACAGCCCCCTATGACTTCTATTTCTTTCCTTATCTCTGGAATAATGAGTCACTTGATATTTAGAAAATATTGTCCCATTTACCCTCTTCTGTTTTACTCATTCTCATTACCCTCAACCAACCCCATCCATGTCACAAACTAAATCTACTTATCCCTTCCACCCGGCCTTCTGGAATTTTTGTTCCATATTAAACAAAGTTTCTCTCTCTCTCTCTCTCTCTCTCTCTCTCTCTCTCTCTCTCTCTCTCTTTTCCAGAGGCAATTGGGGTTAAGTGACTTGCCCAGGGTCACACAGCTAGGAAGTGTTAAGTGTTTTGCACTCAAGTCCTCCTGAATTCAGGGCTGGTGCTCTATCTACTAAGCCACCTAGCTGCCCCAATAAAGTCTCTATTCATCCTGAACCCTTTTCTCTCTTACTCTTTCCATTTATTGGGCCTCATTGAGACCTGATTCTTTTCTGAAGACAATGCATCCTTTCTCTGGTCTAGGAAAGAAAGTTGGAATACTCCTTCTTTCCCACCATCGCTTCCAGACTTTAATTTTTCCTCCTTTATTTTTATAAGTGCCCATAATTAAAATTTTTCACCTATTTAAAATTATGGTAGCTATTCTCATTGGTGGTTATTCTCTCTTCTTTTTTTGTTTATTTATTTTTATATACATTCTTTTATGAATTATGTTGGGAGAGAAAAATCATATCAAATTGGAAAAACTATGGGAGAGATAAAAAAAAAAAACCAAAAAAAAAGAAGTAAACATAGCATGTGCTGATTCACATTCAGTCTCCTTAGTTCTTTCTCTAGATACAGATGGCATTTCCTATCCAAAGTCTATTGGGATTGTTTTGGATCACTGAACTCCTGAGAAGAACCAAGCCTTTCATAGATGATCATTGCACATTCTTGCTGTTATTGTGTACAATGTGTTCCTGGTTCTGCTTGTTTCACTCAGCATCAGTTCTTGTAAATCTTTCCAGGCCTTTTTATAATCAGCTTGTTTATCATTTTTTATAGAACAATAATATTCAATTACCTTCATGTACCTCTCTCTTATTTCTTAAGCAGTTTGGCACTTGGCTAAACAATTTCCACTGTTCCATAACAACTGCTTTTATTTTAAGGGACTTTAATATCCATGCAAATGTTCCCTCAGCCTCCTTAACATTCTATTTCCTCAATCTCTTTAAGTTTCATGATCTGCTATTTCACTCCAGTTCATCCACACATAGGGATATTTAGAGCCTAAACTGGCCCCCCAAAGGAGTAAGGTAGTTCTATAGTTCCTCCCTAATTAATACCCTATCTTACCCTAAAACCATACCAAGCTTTTCTTTCCTCCTTAAGCCTTTCCACATCTCCTTCCCTCTCTACTCCTTTCATCTAAGTACCTTGCCACTTACTTTACTGAAAACATGGAGGCTACTTGACAAGCTCTCTCTTCTTCCATTCTTTTCTTCTCAAAAATTTCTCAACATCATCTCCCAGTAGTCTTTAACAAAGCATTTGTCCTTGTCATTTCTGAGACTAGGTTCTCTATATGTTTTTTGATCCATTCCTTCCTGTCTTCTTTAGCAGATTGTATTTTCAATTATTCTTTCTTGTTGTAGAATCTTCAACATATCCCTATTAATGTTTTTCTTCCCTCTTGCCTTCAAACATGACCAAGTTTCTGTCATCATTAAGAAATCTTCACTTGACCTACTGTCCTTTCAAGTTAGCATACTATAGTTCTTCTTTCTTCTCAGCCAAACTCCTAGAAAATGTTGTCTACATTCTCTGCTTCTACTTTCTCCTCTAATTTTGCAATCTAGCTTTTCACCTCTATTAGATGAAACTATTCTCTCCAAAGTTATCAACAATTAGTTAATTGCTACATTTTATGGCAGTTCTTCAATCTTAATCTTTTTCAATTTATCTATTGCATTTGGCATTGTGGGCCCCTCCTCTTCTCTTGAATATTTTCTCCTCTTTGGTTTATGTCCCTATTCTCTCCTTGTTCACCTTCTACCTACCTGATCACTCTTCATTTGCCTTTGCTGGCTCATCATCTACTTTACTCTTCCTAACTGCGGTGTGTTCCCCTAGATCCTTTTCATGAACATTTTATCTTCCCTCTGTATAATTTCTCTCTTTTGGTAATGTGGCCAGTTTCTTTGAATTTAACTATCTATGCAGATTGACATATCCAGTCACACTCTACTTCAAGCTTCAATGTCATATCATCAAGTTCGTATTGGACAATAAAAGTTGGATGCCCAACTGGATATTTATTACAAGGGATTTTTCCTAAATTAATTTTGTTAATTAAAAATTACCTAAAAAAATGAATAAAAGATATAATTTCCCACAAAATCCCAAATTTATTTCCCAGAGAAATCTTAAACTCAACATGTCTAAAAATGAACTCATTATCTTTTCCGTAAACTCTCTACTCTTCCAAACTTCCCTGTTTTTGTTGAAGGTACCTCCATTTTTAGTGTCTCAGGACTAAAGTCTTGGCATAATCCTGAACTCCTCATTCTTCATTTTATATTTATTCTCAAGTACTACATCTTGCTCTTTCTATTACCTTTACTCACACAGCTATCACTGTGTAATGGTTCCAGTCCATTCTACACACTGTTGTCAAAGTAATTTTCCTTAAATGCAGATCTGATCATGGGAGTCCCCCCCTCAATAAACTCTAGTGACTTCTGATTGCCTGTAAAATAAAGGGGAAGGAAAAGAAGTAAGCATCTATTATGTGTCTACTTCA
Organism: Myrmecobius fasciatus; assembly: GCA_023553655.1. Taxonomy (NCBI): domain Eukaryota; kingdom Metazoa; phylum Chordata; class Mammalia; order Dasyuromorphia; family Myrmecobiidae; genus Myrmecobius; species Myrmecobius fasciatus. The sequence continues at coordinate 26,480 of JAJPUD010012327.1, forward strand.
TGTCAGGTACTGTCCTAAGCATTTTACAAAATATTATTATAAAATATAAACTCTTCTGCTAACACTTAAGGTCATACACAACTCTGCAGCAACCCACTTTTCTCACTGGATTCATTGGATATTATAATCCTTGCAATAGTAGTCTGATGCAGTAGTCTACTATTAGACTATTAGACAAGAGTCTGCCTTCTTCAAGTCTCTTCCACTGTAATTCATCTTCCATTCAGTCACCAAAGTGATTTTCCTCAAGCACAGGTCTATTTATGTCAGACTATTCAATAAATTCCAATGTTTCCCTATCACCTCCAGGATCAAATATAAAATCCTTTGTTTGGTATTTAGCACTTTTCATAACCCATTACTCTCCTACCTTTCCAGTTTTTTTAATACCTTATTCATTACCATTTACTCTAAGATACAATGATATTTGCATTCCAAAAACAGTAACTGTTCTGAAAACATCTCTCTACTCCTGGCCTTTTCTCTAACTGTTCCCCAAGAAGGAAAAACTCTCTCTTCTTTGCTCCAACTACTGACCTCCTTGGGTTTCTTCAAGTCCCAGATAAAATCCTACCTTCTACAGTATGACTTAATTTTAGTGCTTTCCCTCTTTTCATTAGCTCCTATTCATCCTGTATTTAGTTTGTACATATTTGCTTATTATCTCTTCCATTAGATTGTAAGCTCCTTAAGGGCAAGTTCTGTCTTTTTTTTTTTTTTTTCTATAACCACACTTAGCACAGGACCTAGCATATAGTAAATGTAATAAACATTTATTGACTGATTACTTAATCATAATAACAAAGTTTAACCTCAAAGAAGAAATAAGAAAATGTACTCTCCACAATTCTTTTCAGAAGGTGAAAGCATCCTGGAGTTTGCAAGGGTAATGTTTCTATAAAGAGGAGATTCTTAACTTTTTCATGTCATGAAATCATTTGCTAACCTGGTGAAGTCTATATGTCCCTTCTCAAAATATTTTTTAAATTTATAATTAAAGGAAATACTAATTTTCAGTCAGCAATTAGTGAAAAATAAATATGCTGTTTTTCCCACGCAAGTTTATAGATACCACGAAATATATTTATGTGACCTTTAGGGATTCATAGACCCAAGAACTAGCATATAGCAGAGTTGTTGATGTGTTGCTAGTTTTTTCTAAACCGTTTTTTTTCTTTTAAAGGTAGCTTTCTGGGTGAGAGAGAGGGAGAGAGAAATAAGTGGAAAAGTAGAAAACAAAATATGTAAAAATAAAATCAATAAGCATTTTAATGGTGACTAACATAAATCTGTCCCAAAATCAGATTTTGGTTAAGGATGGGTAAAGTATTTCCTTTACAGGATGTAACAGAAGGACAAATACACAAATTTTGTACTAATGGGGTTTCCATTATAGTTACGAGGCACAGCAAAATGTAGGCAGAAAATACTACTACTCTCATTCCTTCCTTCTCCAGTGTGACTGACTCACTAAACTGTCCATTAGAACTGGGTCAAACATCAATAATCTTAACTGATGATGGTTATTCTGTTCCAGGATGGATTGATATTGATGGACAGCTCAGAAGACAATGATGAGAGATGTAAGTAAAGATGCTGAGAGATGCTAAACATGTGTTCTTTCTCTTTTTTCTTCTTTCTCTTATCTTCTTATCCCATCCTTTAATAAAACACAACAAAAAAATCTTAGAAGTCTGAGGATGCAAAAAAAAATATTGTTGATCTAGAAATATCAGAGCTGGAGGAAAAACAACATAGAGGAAAGATCTTTAAATTTATTTTTATATATTCACATATATACACACATATATGTTTATACTTTACACATTTACATATATACAATGTCCAAAGTATATATATATATTATGTACTTATAATACATATGTACTTATTTATAAATTACATGAATGTACAATAACAACTAAAGTACTACTATTAATTATGTACATTATAGATCATGGCATAACAGATAGAGAACTGTCTTTGAAGAGAAGCAATACTTGGGTTCAAGGCTCATCTCTGGAAGATATTGGCTATCTGACTCTAGGAAAGTGACTTAATCTCTCAATCCTCTGGCCACTCTCTAAAACTACAAAGACAACAAGATACTCCAAACATGGAGGGTATGGAAGAGTATTAGGTGAAGAAGAAAAGCTAGTACAGAAGCAAAACAATAGAAATAGGATGTTGTGTGTGAAGAGCACAACCACTGTAGTTGGACTGAACCAATTAATCAATCAGCAAATAGTTACTAAGTATCTATGAAGTTTGAGGCACCTGTATTCTTAGGCACTAGGTATACAAATAGAAAAAATTACATACCCAACTCAAAATGAGCTTACATTCTAATGAAGGAAACAAGTTCATATGAAAATATATACACCATAAATAGGATGTAGCATGGATGATGTCATGGCTCAAAGAGCAGAAGAGTCACCTGTAGCCTCTTCACTCTTTTCTCTTCTCCAAGGAAGACTTGATTTCCTGCCATAAGGGGAAGCAAGAGGTTAGAATTAGAATTTAGCCACTCTGCTCTCCTCAGAAAGAGGAAATACCGAGATTATATTAATAATCTAATGGTTATGGTTTTCAGGTTCAATCTAAGTTTCTGATTACTGTTCATTAATTGGGAGAATCAGAACTCAAAGCTTTATATCCAGGGCTTCTCTATCTATCAAATACTACTCCCCCCCCCAATAATAAATGATCAAAGGATTTGAAAAGACAGTTTTCAGATGAAGAAATCTAAGCTGTTAATAGACATATGAAGTAGTATTCTAAATCACCTTTGATTAGAGAAATGCAAATTAAAATAACTGAAAGGTATCACCTCATACCTATCAGATTGGCCAATATGACAAAAAAGAAAAAAGATACATTTGAAAAGGATGAGGGAAAATTAGAACACTGACGCACTGTTGGTGAAATTGTGAACTGATCCAACCATTCTAGAGGACAATTTGGAACTACATCCAAAGGGCAACTAAACTGTGCATACCCTTTAATTCAGCAATACCACTCCTAGGTCTGTATCCCAAAGAGATCATAAAACAAGGAGAAAGGATCTCCTTGTGCAAAAATCTTTATAGCATCCTTTTTGTGGTAGCAAAATATTGAAATTGAGGAGATTCCCAATAATTGAGGAATGGCTGGAAGAGCTGTGGTATATGACTGTGGTGAAATAGTATCGTGCAGTAAGAAATGATGAGCAAACAGATTTCATAAAAATCTGAAACTGATGCAAAGTGAAATGAGTAGAATCATGAAAACAATGTACATAGTATCGGCAACATTGTGTGATGATCAATTATGATTGACTCAGTTCTTCTCAGCAAGAATTATCCAAGACAAGTATAAAAGACTCATGAAGGGAAGCTATCCATAACCAGATAAAGAACTGATGAACTCAGAAGGCAGATTGAAGCATATGTTTTTCACTTACTTTATTCTTTCTCATGTTTTTTTTCTTTTTATCTGTTCCCACTTTCACAACTGTGACTAATATGGAAATATGTTTTACATGATAGAGAATATATAAACTATATCAAACTGGTTACCATCATCAGAACAGGGGAGAAAAGAGAGGGAAGGAAGGAGGGAGGGAGACAAATTTGGAATTCAAAATCTTGTAAAAATGAATGCTAAAAATTTTCTTGACATGTAACTGGGGAAAAATGCTATTTTAAAAAGGCCCATAATACCAAAAAGTACCATTTCTACAATAAATACACATAGTAACAAAGAAATCTACTTACCCAATTATATAACAACCAGAAATCAGAGAAAGAATACATATGGATATTTGGATAGATAGATATATAGATATAGCTATACATATAGGAGAATATATACCTGACAATAGAGAGTGAAGATCCCCCATTAGCAGCAAAGTAATTCATTACTGAGAGAAAGTACTAGAACTCATCCATAGGGAATAATTCCCTGAAGTCTTAAGTCTAACAAGTTAGGATTAGAGGGAATAATGGAGACTGCCAGCTCTTCTTATGTCCCCTTCCTCCCAGACTCTTATTTTCCCTTCAGTACCCTTTAGTAGGGTGACATCTTGTAAGTCTCTTTAAGACGTCAAAAGAAGCTCCCATGAACAAAGAGACATGAAGAAGCTGAAGAGACTCAAGGGACTCAAATAATTTGTCACACTCCTCTTAAGATTTTACCAATCTCATCTCATCTCTCACACAGATACAGAGCACTGCTCTATCAATTTAGGAGAGAGTCCTATACCAATAGATTTTGAAATTAGAGTTACAAGGTTAGCCAATACATACATGTTTGAAATAATTAAATATAAGATGATTTGGAAATGCTCTAGCAGTTGGGAGAATTAGGATGGTTTTATGCAGAAAATTAATGAGTTTAGTGAATTTAATCTTAAAGAAAGAGAGGCAGAGTTAAGAAAGGAGTGCCTTCCATGAATTGGGGACAGCCAATATAAAGGTGTGTAGAGAGAGGTAAAGTGTTGTGAGAAAGGAACTGAGAGAAGGATGGGTTGCTGGATCATAGAGATATTGCAATAGTCCAAGCAGAGGATGAGGTCTTGTACCAGAGTGATGTCAATATCAGAGGAGAGAAGGAGGAATATTAGATATTTCAAAGGTAAAATTAACAGTCTTTGGCAATAGATCAGATATGGGGAAGGGTAAGAGATAGTAAGGAGTCTAGGATAATGCCCAGAGGATGTTGCAGGTTGGAAACCAGAAGGAGTAGGAAAATAACATGACTCTTTAAAGTAACAGAGAAGACAGGAAGAAGGGATTTATAGGAAAAGATAATGAATTCAGGTTCTGGACATGTTGAATTCAATATGTCTACTGGACATCTAGTTTGAGGTATCTGAAAAGAAGTTGAAAATGTGAGATTGGAAGTCAGCAGAGAAGTTAGAGCAGAAAAGGTAGATTTGAAAATCAAGAGTCTAGAGCTGGCAATTACATTTGTGGGAGTTAAGGAGATCACTGAGTGAAGTAATATACAGAGAAAAGTGTAGATGATCCAGGATAGAACCCTGAGGGACACTTACAATTACTGAGCATAACCCAGATCATAAGTCAGGAAAGGAGACTGAGGAGAAGAACCTGAAGAGAATGGTGACTTGAAAACTTGGAGGAGAACAAGAGTTCAAAGGACTGGAAGTTCTGATGTAGAACAGGAATAGAGTATGGTATGGTAAGTCAGGCATCATCTATTCCTTTGTTGCTTGTCCTTTGTTCTTGAAGATCATGACATCAGTAGTGATTCAATGACTATTAAGTGAATTGGATTTATGTGAGGAAGAAAGAGGGGGGAGGGAAAGAGGGGGAGAGGGGAAGGAGGGGAGAGAGAGAGAGAGAGAGAGAGAGAGAGAGAGAGAGAGAGAGAGAGAGAGAGAAGGAGAGAAAGAGAGAGAAGAGGTGGAAAGCTAATAGATTATGATAGGATAAGGGAATTTCAGAGTTTTTCAGTATGAAAGTGGTGCATTTGTGGGCAGTAGGATTTTATGATTTCCTATAGGGGTTCAGAATCACTATGATGTATAGAGAATGTTCATCAGAGTTCAAAATGCTACTCCTCTTCCCAGAGGAGGCCAGATATCAGGCAGGAGACAAATAAAGTGGAGATGAAAGACACTTATTCAAATGGTCAGATGGGTGAACCCTGCCACTATTCCCCTTCCCAGTAATAGAAGGCTAGAGATTAGGCAAGAGACAGAAGTCCTACTAGCCACCAATTTTTTCTCTTCTCCTTCCCCCAAGGGAAAAGAAGAAAGAAGTTCTAAGGTCAAAGATAAGGTCATTCCTCTTCAAACCCAGAGACTCCCTACATGGAAGGCAGGATTTCAGACTGGCAGCAGGAGATGGATGTTGCTTTGTGTTGACACAATTGGAAGTCATCCAGCTGGTTTCTTGTAGCCTTCCCTCAGGTGACATGTACAGCAGGAGATGGAAGGTGTGGTGGAGATCAGAAAAAGCTGTTGATTCTCTTATCATCTTAAGCTGGAGTTCATGCAGGTGCAAGAGCACATGGAAGCCTCCAGTGAAGAAGAAATTAGGGTTCTACATGAGTTCGCACTGAGTAGGAGATGGAAGGTACACTGTAGTGGTCAGAGGAATACATAGTACCTATTTTCAATTTTTTCATTCTTTCATTTACATTATTATAGTTTTGTATACTGTCCTTAATGGTTCTGTCTTTTCTTTCTCTCTTTTTTATTACTTTCTATATATCTTCTCAATCCTCTTTGTATTCCTCACATTTCTTTTGGCATATTTTATTACATTCATTTACTACAATTTATTATCCATTCTTTCATCCCTGGATGAATTAGCATTAACTCTATGATACCATATCTTTTTAGCATTAACTCTATGATACCATACCCTATGATCCTAATTTGTTTCCATGTCTTTGCTAGTATAAAAAAGTGCCAATATACATATTTTGAGATATGTATATTTTTTATCTTCACTCTTCTTGGGGTTTTACTTTATTAATCCCTTGTTCTGAATTCTTTCATTTCTGTAGTCCAATATATACCCACTTTTCTGCCCAACAGAATTCACCTGCAATTTGGATATGGACAGAAGTTACCCTATTCTCCTCCTTGTTTCTCTTCTTTCCCTTTCATTATAATACTGTTCTAATCTCTTTATGGATTCAGAACCTGAGGGAGAATCAAAATTATTGATTCATCTGATTTTTTTTTTCCTCCTGAATGAGAAGTTCTGACAATTGTCCATGATTCTCTCCATCCACAAAGCCAGATTATTTGCAGGCAACAGCATGAAACCTTTTCTGTGTGAGAAACCACTTTCTGGACTAATATAAGGCAGGATTTTATTTAGTTTCACATTAATTTGGTGGCAGAAGAAAGGAAATGACAATTTTTCCTGATTCACAAATAGCAATAAAAATTACCTTGTACTCTGAGAAATTTTCATTGGCTAGCTTTTCAAAGGAATCGTCTAAGTTATATATTATTCAGGAGAAGTTGTCCTGCTACTATTGTGTTTTGTTATGACCAGAGATCATGTGTGCCATCATTTAAGGAGTTCCACGATGAGGTGCTAAAAATTAGAAATAACATTTACCTTTAAGGTGATTTATCTATCTATTTGTTTAAATTTTTAAAACATTTTTATTTAAAGTTTTGAGTTTCAAATTCTTTCTTTTCCTCTCTTCCTTTTCCCCTCCCTGAAATAATAAACAACCAGATACAGGTTATACATGTGCTTTAAGGTGATTTAAATCCATGTTAGTATTGTGTCATAAGTCTACGCTGCCCTAAATGAAGGTAGTCATAAAATCGGTATCTAATTGATTTATGTCAGCCCTTGCTTTTAGGAGAAGGATGGTTCTGGGTGGAAAAATACAATATGGGAAGCAGTTTAATTTTTTTTTGATTAACCTTTCTCTGGTAGCATGTAATTGTATTAGTAATCGGAGTCCTTCGAGCAGAATCTCAAACAAAGGATTAGTAAGATAGAAGATGGAAGAATGCTGACTTCACAATAACTCACTGCCTTCCTAAAGTGATTATATAAATAAATTCAAGCAATATTTTCCAAGACGCTGGAGTCTGATCATAAAGGCGCGAGGGGGCCAGGGGCCTCCATATACTCTCTGGTTGGCCTGTAGTAACTGATTGCCTGTGGTTGAGAAGGGCAGTCCCCGGGTGGTGAAATATCCAATCTCTCTGAATTATCTGTCAATGTTCAGAAATTATTGAAGATAGGCTAGCTTCTGCAGCAGGGAGCAGGGACATATTTGCTTCATCTAGCTAAGCAGCGTGGTTAAAATGGAAACACTTCTGCTGTGACCTTACACTGAAACCCAGCTGGTTTGTTTGGGTCACTTGGTGGTAAGGGACAGGGAGATATATACAGGGCTGTCTGAAGACTTTGACAACTTCATAGGTCCCAGGGAACCACAGAAAGCAGCAATAAAGCACCAAATTTTGACTCCTTTCTTATGGCCAGGATGGAAATTCTGCTGTAATTCCTGCTCAATCTAATGAAACAGAGGTGTCAGCAACACATAATGGTGCTAGGGAAATGCCAACTGTGTTGTTTTTAGGAGATTCTTTGAATCATCTACGAAATGTCAGTATTCTCCCTAAAATCAATGCCCCTAAAGTTATCATAATCAGTAAGGCATGACAATTCAGCTATGAGAACAAGGTAGCAGTTGCTATTGCAAATAGCCCTAAAAGGGGCATTGCCTCTGTCTCCCTTTGAAAAGATGTATGCAGACAACAAATAAAACTCCAGGTCTCTGAAGTAGTGTTTCCTTAACTGAATTGTAAACTGAGGTTTTAAGGCTTGTTGTGCAGAAAGAAGGGAGGACTGACTTGGCAAGTAGAGTTCTCCATCACTTCAAATGGAGGCTAGGTGACCATTTCTCAGGGATATTGTAGAGGGGGTGTTCCTTTTCAGATACAGATGAGATTAGATGTATTCCAGAGTCTCTTAGAACTCTTGAGAGTTCATGATTCTGAAACCCAAGTAATATCTATTAATGACAGAACAGTGTAGATCTGGGGAGACTGGTTTCCCCTATATGTCTCTTTATAGTGTATGATCCTAGGAAAAGTTCAGTATTTTATATTGTGCTTTGAGCTACCTGGAATACTTGGAGTAGTATTGATCAATGTTAACTATGTGTTGCAAGATTAATAACAGTTATGCTTTCAGGAGTTCTTTCCTATTGCCTTGGGCTTGCCTGGGTCAGAAATTGTGGTTCTCTGGGTCAGTGGGTCTGTAAAATCAGACTGAAGAAAAATATTTAAGGGGAGGATTAAGACCCCCAAATCTTCAAAGATATCATTGAAGAGCTTCCAACATTGGGGCAAGTTAGAGCATCATGGGAAATGTCTGGTCCAAGACTCCTCTATATGAATAAGAATTATGATAATGATGAGGACAATAATGATAATGATTATATATACCACTTACATAGTATTTTAAGGTCTGTAAAGCTCCTTACATATTTTCTCATTTGACCCGCACAACAATTCAAGTAACATAACAAGCATTTATTAAGCACCTACTATACGCAAGGTACTGTATTAAAACCTGGAGATACAAAGAAAGGCAAAAAACCCCCCAATATCAACAGTCTTTGCTCTCAAGGAACTCAAAATTTAATGGGAGAGACTACTTGAAAACAACTATAAACAAATAAGGTATATGTGGGATAAATTTTAGAAATCATGGAGGGAAGAAATTGGCTTTAGAAGGAATCAGAAAAGATTTCTTGTAGAAGGTAGAATTTTAGCTGGGATTTGAAGGAAGCCAGAGAGAATAATAGGTGAAAATGATAAGAATATTCTAGGCCTGTGGGACAGCCAGGGAAAATAAAAGGAGTCAGAAGATGAAGAATCTTGTGAAGGACGGCAAGGAGGTCAGGATCACTGATGGCAAAGTATGTGAAAGACAGCAAAGTATAAGAAGACTGAAAAGATAGGAATGAGATAGACAAGGAAGAGAAGACAAACAAATAATTTTATATTTGATCCTGGAGGTGAGTGTTATTATTATCCTCATTTTACAGATTGAAAAACTGAGGCTGAGAGAAGTAAAGTGATAAGTCCAGGATCACAGAGCTACATATGAAGAATTGAAGATTATACTACAAGGCATGTGAAACTTTGAAAATACATGTTGCCACAATGAAGCGATAAGGAGGCAACAATAAATATCCATTTAAGAATAAGAAGGGCAGCTAGGTAGTTCAATGGATAGAGTTCCAGACCTGGAGTGAAGAACACTCATCTTCCTGAGTTTAAATCTGGCTTCAAACTTACTACTGGCTGTGTAATCCTGGGCAAGGCACCTAACCCTATTTGTTTCACTTATTTGATATGTAAAATGAACAGGAGAAGGAAATGGCAAACCCCTTCAGTAACCCTAAATGGAGTCACAAAGAGTCAGATATGAATCAAAAATAATTACACAGCAACAGCTATGTGCATAATGTTTCCCTTCAATTGAATGTAAACCCCTTGAGAGCAAGGATTGCTTCATTTTTTTTCCGGGCTGAAACAGTATCTAGCATACAGGATAGGAATGAGAATGACAAGGAAGAGAAGACAAACAAATAATTTTATATTTGATCCTGCAGGTGAGTGTTATTATTATCCTCATTTTACAGATTGAAAAACTGAGGCTGAGAGAAGTAAAGTGATAAGTCCAGGATCATAGAGCTTCATATGAAGAATCTCTTATTCTTAAAACTTTTATTACTTTTGTTGTTTGTCCTTTGTTTTCAGAGAGTTCCATGACATCAGGGAGATGATGCCATGACATGTAAGTGAGTTGGATTTGAGTGAGGGAGGTCTGGGCACTCACTTTCCCCTCCAGAGTCATCTGGGTCCAGTGACAAGATACAGATCAAGACAGCTGGAGGTAGCTCTGGATGAAGTTGGAGACCTTGGCCTTTTTAAGCTAAAGTCTTCACCAGGACTCAGTGAATCTTGTGTCCCTAGTGACCTTTGCTACTTATTATCTTATTGGCTACATTAGCTAACCTTTCTAGACAGGTTTTATTTTCTGTATAATGAAGAAGTTGAACTAAAGCATTCCCTTTCAGCACTAAATCTATGAGCCTTTGTATTTTTTCTTGTATTGGGTCACTTTACATGTATGTTAGTTTTTTTTTTCTTCCCAGCTAGATTTGCAAACTACCTAAAGGCAAGAAACTATTTGATAAGCATCTAAATGTAAATACATTTTATAACCTTAATCCAATGCGCTTCTCTGCTTTATGAATTGGATTTTAACAGGAATCATGCTTTGACACAAAGAAATGTAGTTTTATGTTTGTAATTTCTATAATTTTAGATATCTGGAAAGGCTATTGAGAGACTTGAGAGATAGAACAGAAGGAGATAATAGAATTTCTATATAGATCTTAGATATCATTTGGTTCAATCCTTCCATTTTTCAGATGAGAAAACTGAATCTGTATGAGATTAAGTGATTTGCCTGAAGTAACAGAAGTCATAACAGAGCTGAAATTCAAATGAGATTTTCAAAGTATCCACCAGACTATGACATGTAGATTATTTTTCTTCATCTACTCCACAATCATAATTTGGTCTCTGTCTTCTTAGTTCAGGATCTTTGGGTCTAGATAGCCAACATGCTATCTAGAAGAAGTAACTGAAAAAGCTGGTTGGCTCATTTATTAACTTCAAAGTTGGTCCTGGTTTGTTCATACAAGAAACACTTATTAAGCAAGTACCATGGACAAGGCACTATACCAGCAACACATGAGAACTTAAGAGGAGCTCCCTTTTAGGAGATAACATTCATTTGATTTCTAGGTAGAGAGCTGAAAGGAACGTTCAAGGCTTCCCTCATTGTATAGATGAAAAAATATAGCCCACAGGCAGTAACTTCCCTAAGATCATGCAAGTGTTGGGTGGCAGAGAGATGATTTGAACCCACATTTTCAGAATCTAGCAATCTAAATCTAGCAAATGTCTATTTTGCCACAATGCCCTCACTCTAGTAGAAGAATTTGACATGAATATGAATAACTACAATATGAACAAGATCATAAAAATGCTATGAGATGTCACATAAAATAACATTTGTGATATATATTGGGGTTTCATTTTTAATTTTGGTAATTTTCCCTTATCTTTTTCTTTTTAAAATGTAAGAGCATTTTCTTTTCTCTAATTACATGTAAAGAAACTTTTTAACATTTGTTTTTTGGGAGAATATTTTGAATTTCAAATTTTTCTCCCTCCCTCCCTTCCTCAAGATGGCACACAATCTGATACAGGTAAGTATACAGTGTTTTGAAGATGGGCAAGTACTTTACTTATCTCATTTGAGCATCAAAACAACACCATGAAGAAGGTATTAAAAAGGGGATTGAAAGCTAGATTTTCCTGACTCCAACTTAAAGCATTGTAAGTATCATGCCAAGAACATTCACTTCCTGAAGGAGAAATTAGGAAAGGCTTGATGGAAGAAGTGACATTTAGTCTATCTTTGACTTGGAATCAGTAAGTGATAAAAATAAAAAAGATGGCAGCTTAATATATTGGAAAGAGATTTGGAGTCAGAGGGCCAGGATTCAAATCACAAATCTGCAACTTGAAACCTAATGAATGACCTTTGGTCATTTTATGATTGTGCTTTAAATTGTGCTTCAGTTTTTTATCTGTAAAATGAAGAGACTGGATCAGATGAAGACTAAAGGTTTTTTGAGCTTAATAATCCATGTATCTCTGACTTTCTATGAATGCATAAGAATCTCTAGGGAGGAAATGGTGTCTAATTTACAATCTCATCATTGGATTGGGGTCTAGATTTGAGATTAGCAAGATAAAATCTTGCCTCTTCTAGTTGTTGTGAGGTTCAAATGTGGTAATGTATATAAAAGATTTTACAAATCTTAAATATCTATTATTGCTATTATTATTATTTTCATCTTTATTCTAAATGAAGTCTATACACTGGTCTAGGACCAGTCTCTATTATTATAATAATTATTACATTCTTCTGTCCTTTTAAAAAAGGAGTCTGGGATAAGTTGATTTATTGCAATTCTTTTATATTTAATATTCTGTAGACTATTGTTGCAGTGGATGAATAATTGATTTTTAAAACTGAATAGAAATGTTGGATTATCTTCCTCTCCTGATGGTTTACTGAACACTTCTTTTGGAAAACTACAGTAGGGTTATAATGGGGGTAATAAGTGCTTCATCATGTTCTCGAGTGGTTTAATTTCTTCCATTGTCTCTAAATTTTGAAAGCTTTTAATTTCATGTAGCTTAAAGTTTATGACTAGTCAATATGACAACACCAATGAAACACATTGTTCTTAAATTTTTATGGATCACTATTATGTCTGGAATTCTCCAACTCCAAATCCCTTTCCAATATACTGTATTGCTGTCTTTTTTTTATTGCTTTCTGATTCCAAGTCATAGACAAACTAAATGCTACCTACTCCATGAAGCATTGCCTGATCTCTCCAACAGGCAATGAACTTTCCTGGCTAGAGTGCTGAAGCTGGAGTCAGGCAAATCAGGGTTTAAATGGGCAATAGTTTTGTTTGTGATAACGTTCTAATAGCAATAAAATTTATTTGTTGAATTCTTAAAGATATTTTTGGGTCTGCATTTGTAAAATGAGATTTGTCATCTATTAGTTGTTTATAAAAGAGAGGACACTTGATTGTCATTCTAGATAAAGATGATGATGGTAATAAATAGCTAATATTTATATGGAGTTTTAATTGCAAAATACTGTACAAATATTATCTCATTTTATGTTCACAACAACCCTGGGAGTTGGGTATTATTATGATTTCCATTTTACAAATTAGGAAATGGAAGTTCAGAGGGGTTAAGTGATTTGTCCATGGTTGCACAACTAGTAAGTACCTGAAGTTGGATTTGAATTAAGATCTTCCTGATTGCAGTTACAAAACTGAGGGATCACCAGTCATCTTGACCTATTTCTTGTCACTTGTTTCTGATGATTGTTGGAGAGAGTGAGGCTGATGACTTAGCACAGATCTGCATCACTTAAATCCTATTCACATACAAGTCAAGACAAACAGCTTCAAAAGCTGCCTCAATTTTTTGGTAGACACTAAATTTTTGCAGCCTACAACAAAATATGTAACAGTATTTTGCATCATTTAAAAAATTTTTTTTTGAAAATTTTATTTTATTTGCATAACATATGTGTGGGTAATTCTTCAACATTAACCCTTACATAGTTTTCTGTTACAAATTTTTCCCCCCAACTCCCCACCCCTCCCCTAGATGGCAGGATATCCACTACATGTTAATTATGTTAAAATATTGGCAAATCGAATATATGTATACATATTTCCAAACTTATCATTGTTGTGCAAAAAAATTGTATCTACACAAAAGACATATCAGATAAAGTAAATACAATGCAAGCAAACATCAATCAAGAGTATGAGAATGTTATGTTTTGGTCCAGATTTCACATCCCTCTCTCTGGGTATATATGGCTTTCTTCACCGAACAATTGGAAGGGGTTTGAAACATTTCATTGTTGAAGGGAGCCATGTCCATCAGAATTGATCGTCATATAGTATTGTTGTTGCCGTGTATAATGATCTCCTGGTTCTGATCGTTTCACTCAGCATCAGTTCATGCAAGTCTCTCCAGGCCTCTCTGAAATCGTCCTGCTGGTCGTTTCTTACAGAACAATAATATTCCATAACATTCATATACCATAATTTGTTCAGCTATTCTCCCTTTGATGGGCATCCATTCAGTTTCCAGTTTCTAGCCACTACAAAAAGAGCTGCCACAAACATTCTTGCACATGTGGGGCCCTTTCCTTCCTTTATGATTTCTTTGGGATATAGGCCCAATAGAAACGCTGCTGGGTCAAAGGGTATGCACAGTTTGATAACTTTTTGAGCATAGTTCCAAATTGCTCTCAAGAATGACTGTATCCGTTCACAGTTCCACCAACAATGCATCAGTGTTCCAGCCCTCCCATATCCCCTCCAACATTCATTAACTTTTCTTGTCATTTTAGCCAATCTGACAGGTGTATAGTGGTACCTCAGGGTTGTCTTGATTTGCATTTCTCTGATCAATAGTGATTTGGAGCACCTTTTCATATTTACATCATTTTTCTATGTAAATTGAACTGATTAATAAATCAAAGTTCCTTACAAATAAGAGGCAGTTAGGTGACAGAGTGGATAGAGCACTGGACATGGCATCAGGAAGATCTAAGTTGAAATCTGACCTCAGATACCTACTACCTTGTGTGATCCTGGGCAAGTCATTTAACCTTCTATATAATTATTTTCTTCTCTCATTTTTGGAAGGGTTCTGATAGAAATGGTCCTTATACAAGTCTCTATTCTGCTATTTTAAAAAATTAATCTTTTTATGGACTATTGTATAACTGATTTTTGCAATTAAAATGAAAATTTTAGGGTATAAGCTCATCCGCCATAGGCTCACTGAAGGAACCTTCAGTTAATTCCAATTGCAGACAATAGGATGTGTTTATGTATTGTACATCTTCATCATTTTTCCACATGACTTTTATTTCTTTGTTCAGGTCTCTGAGCATTTCTAAAAATCTTATGGATTAATTTTATGTCTAATTTCAAAAAGACATATGAATGAATACAGAGTGAAGTGAGCAGAACCATAAGAATAAATTATTCTATAAAATCAACATTATAACAATGGATACTTTTGAGAACTTTTATAAATTGATGAAAAATAAAATGAAGAGAACTAGGACAACAATAAATACAACAACAGCTACTCTGTAAAAACAACTTTGAGGGCTGAAAGAACTATAATCAATACAATGGCCATCCCTGATTGTACAGGAAAAGTACTATTTATGAAGAGAGGTGATATATTTAGGTAGCAGATGATACATAAATACATACATACACATATGTGTGCACAAACACACACACATATTCAAGTATAGCCACTGAGTTAATTTGTTTTACTGTTATGAGAAATTCATTTTTCTTTATTTTTTTCTAATGGAGTGGGAAGATAAGAGGGAAAGAAAATGGATTTGGATTAATTAAAAGATAGACAGACATGGGGGGTGCTACAGATATGAAATGTTGCATGAACTTTAAGATGATGTCATTGTATTATTTAATTAAAATGCCTTACTTTGACATGAAACCTTTTATGGAGTTAGAGTAGTCTAAATATTTGTAAAGCAAAAACAAAATGCATCACTAAATTTTTACAACTTATAGCATCTAAATGATTTTGAATAAAAAACTTGGTCTTTGGTAATGGACAAGTTTTGGAACAGGTTGTGTGTTGAGTTCTTAACATATATGTGTACATAACATATATGTTATGTATAAACCTACCTTGTTATTTCTTGCTACGTATTTGTTAGATGCTAAATTTTGGGAGTCTAAAGTGATATGTTATACTCTACTATTTTTTTTGAATAATTTATATTGATTACTAAATCCAAACTCTTAAATGATAACTCTTCCAGTGACAATGATACTGTCTTGACTTGCCATTATAAATCTTACATTTCCACAAAGCAAAACTACATGACAGCTGTTTTTGAAACTTTTTGGCAACAAATTGGTGTCTGAGTTGACGCAGATAACACCCATGGAGGGCTTTTAAATTTGTTTTTTTTTTTGGGGGGGATTATTTGAAGTTTTTTTAGATTTTTGGTTCTTAGCCATTTCATAGATTTCATCAATAAGTAAACCATTTTTGGTTATATTCTACAAGTCCAATGCCATATCCCTGTTATCATTGCTTGGTAAGGATGTCTGCCTATTTCAAAAAAAATTTCTGTAAAATTTTTTGGTATAATTTGTGAAATATATGTTCTAAGAGTGCCTCTCAATTCTCTTCCTCCTTTTTGTTAAGAAAGTGTTAATGTTTCTAGGGTAGTAGACCCTATGATTCATTAATACTATATAGATTTTATTAGGATATTTTTCAAGTCTATTATAGTCCCTTTTACACTTCTGAAAAATGTTCATTAAGGCTGCTGTTGTGTGGATGTGAATTGCTTTAAATGTATTCTTTCTATTCAGCTTTGATTTCAGGATGCCAGTAAATCTCTTACCATATTCATCCACAAGCTTCTTTACTCTTTGTATAACTGCACTGAAGGAGAGCAATATACTTGCAGCTGTTGTAGTAATAATTGTTGTTATCTTTCTTCTCTTCCTTATCCCCATGTTGTCATTTCATTCTTTCCATCCTGATTTGATAGAGTTTATATAGAAATAGTCTAGGGGATTGGTCAATATCCTATTTTTTTTGTTTTGTTTGTTTAATGTTCTGTAGACTATTTCACAGGTGGATAATATAACTGCTTTAAAATTATTATCTCATTTCTTTTCACAGTAATTTCCATGCTTTTAAAATTTTTATACTTTCAGTTTTATGGATGTGCTTTGTTTTTACATGACAAATATTTACAAACTATCCTCACCGCACTATTGTGTTAGAAGTTTCTTGTAATAAAGTAAAACAGTTAAGAAATACTTAGAATAGTAGTCTCATCTAAAAGAGTATGTAACATTTAACATCTGTAGTATCATTTACCTATTAAAAAATTAACAGAAATCTATTTTCTCTCCATCCCTCACCCAACCTACTGGGGAAAAAAGGAGGAAAGGAAATTTTTAGTAAAACACACACATGCATATATTTCATTCTATGCATTAAATCCTATCTTGGATAGCACTTTTTCATTATTAATTTTCTGAAATAATAATCATTGTATTGATTGTGCACCTTTTAGAAAAAATATCCTTAATGAATATAGATGCAAAAATCTATTTTTATAGATTTTAAATATTTTGAATTAATTATTAACAAAGAGGCTATAAAATATAACAAAGATAATATTCTCTGACCAGCTTGGATTTTCACCAGGAATTCAGGATTGGTTTAATATAAGGAAAATTGTAAACTTACTTAAATAAGTTAATAACAAAACAAATATTATGTGGTTACACCAAGAGATATAGAAAAGCTTTCAACAAATTCAACACAATTCTATTTACAAAAACACTAGAAAAGGGGCAGCTAGGTGGCACAGTGAATAAAACACCAGCCCTGAAGTCAGGAGGACCTGAGTTCAAATTTGGTCTCAGACACTTAACATTCCCTAGCTGTGTGACCTTGGGCAAGTCATTTAACCTCAATTGCCTCAGCAAAAAGCAGAAAAAAAACACTAGAAAAATAAACTTTTTCCTTAAAATGGAAAATTTTCATTATTATTAATCTCATTTTAATCTTTTTTTTTTCATCTCTAGAGTTCAGAGTCAAATAGTTCAGAGACAGGATACTAGTCTGCTATTATTCTTTTATATTTAATGCTTTATGGGCTATTGTTTTGGTTTATAAAATAACTGTCTTTGGTAATTAAATTTAAAAATTGGAGTGTGAGCTTATCTTCTCTACAAGCTCACTAAATGCAACTTCAACATGGTGCAATAACAGACAGGACAGCAGGAAGGGAACAAGCATTTATTAAGTACCTACTATGCACCAAGTACTGTGCTAAATGTTTTGCAAATATCATCTTATTTTATTCTTACAACAGCCTTGAGAGATGTGTTATTATTATATATATTTTATAGTTAAGGAAACTGAGTCAGGTAGTGATATTCAGAGCCACCTAGAAAGAAGTGTCTGAGGCTATTTCAACTGACTCCAAGTCTGGCACTCTATCCACTGCACCACATAGGACATATACCTCATATTGATCCTACTTGATTTTGATTTTTTTCTGCTTAATCTCTATCTTTTTCAAGCTTTTAATTCTTAGTTGCTTAGAGTTGATGAATTTTTGGTGTGGTGACATTTATTTAAAATGCTGTTCTTAAATTTTTTATGGGTTGGTGCCATATCTAAGGACAATGGTTTGATCTGAGAATGGTCCAGTTTTAGTATTTTTTGTGGAATTCTCAATGATATTTTGTAATTATTATTGTTGCTATTTATTATGCCATCAAATCCACAATGGGCCTAAGGCCTGCCATGATAATGATGATGATGGTAGACACTCTTATTTCACCATAATTTTAAATACTCTGTCTCCCCCATTCCTTACCCATAGTCCTGTGTCTCTTGAAGCTGCCTGCTACCAGAGACAGGTGAGCTATGGCTCCTCATAAGAAAAATATAGATTTTTTTTTCCTCAGGCTTCAGGAAACCATATCTGAATCAACGTTACAGTATTGACTCTGTGAGCACCATAGCAGACTGGGACGTGTGGTTGCCACGGGAAATGCAATCAACTTCTTGGCCAACTTTCCTTCACAGCAGCTTCCACAGGCTCCATTGCTCATGGATCTGTTCTTTTTTCTCCCTTTTGAAGATAGGAGCTTCTGGAGATTTCACTGCAAATGTGGATTGTGTAGTACAGCAAGGGGCTGGGTGTACTCGATATTGAACTCTGACAGGAATTGGTAAAGATACATTATAGCTGATATTATAGTGGAGCCATATTGGGGTCGTTTCTTTGTATATATTCCAGAGCCAATTGTATGCCCAGGGAATCCAATAGGAAGGGTGCTCTCATTTATAATACTCCTCCAATTTAACTTCAATGTCTAATATTCCCATCATTAGATTTTTTTTTTAAATTTGAGTTATGTGGAGATGTATGGAAAGATGTATTTGAGTATGTGGCATGTATGGAAAGAACCTTGGTTTGGGAGGGAGAATATTTGAGCTCTTTCTTTAATTAATTGAATCATTTTTTCCAGTTACATTTAAAACAGTTTTTTTTTTTTTAACTTTTGTTTTTAAAACTTTTGAGTTCCATATCCTTTCCCTTATCCCTGAATTCCAATTCAACTCTTGACTTACTGGGACTTTGAATCTAGACCTCATTTTCTTTATCTCTAAAATGTAAAATGCTTAGGAGGTAATCTCCAAGGTCCTGGAATTCCATATGCTCTTTTTAAAAATGCACATATTTCAGAAAGAAGGCATAACACATTAAGTGTCCAAATTTGTCACTGTTATCATATTATCTTCTTCATACCTGTGTGTGGGGAAATGGAAGAGAATGATCATTTTGAAGCATTACCTCCAAGGTCTGCTTCACACAGGTGAGATATGCCCTCTGTCCTCCAGATCCTATAATCAACAAATTCTATGTCCTATTTTTTCCTAGAGGAATATACTAATCTCCAAATTTCAGAAAATCACAGAATCATAAAATTGTTGAACTGGACCTTAGAAGCCACCTAACCTAGTCCATCCATGAAAATGAATCCTCACTATATCATACCCAATAAATGATTTTCCAATCTCCATTTAAAAATCTCCCGAGGAGTAATATACTACCTCTCAAAGTAATCCATTAAACTTAGCTCTATCTTTTTTTTCTTCTTGACCTAGTTTCCAGGAAGAAGGTGTCAACCAGAGGTGTCAGACATGTTTCCCAAGCATGAATCAGATTGAAATGCAATTAGAAAATATTTAACAAAATAAATAAAAGTGCAATAGAACATAATGTTAATATATGGTTTTCTCAGTTACTCTGTGGACTACAAGGATGCTTAATGGACCCATTTGGTATGTTGGAAAGAGAAAATACCTGCTTTGAAGACAGAGTATATGGACAGGGGACAATCCTGCCTTTTTGTCTTAGTTTTATCAATTGTAAAATCAATAGGTGCTTAATACATCTTGGTTGAGTTGAATTGACTTCAGCCCCATCAAACTTCAGCTCAGCTCCATCCACTACAGACAGTCTTTAATAGATTCACAAAATGTCAAAGCCTAGTAGGATTTACTAATCTGAACTAAATAGAATTTTAGAAATCATTTATTTCAACTCTTTACAAATGGGAGAACTTAGAGTGCAAAAGAAGTGACATAGTTTAAGGCACAGTGTCACTACATGGTAGAGCTAGAAACACTATCCTCTAAAGTTTCTGGGCTGATCATTCACTCAGAGTCCTGAATCTCAGGGGCTCTGAAGGACTGTCCTGGGACTTGGCCATAGCTGTGAATGGATTGGTATTCAAACGTGGGTCACAGAACAGAAGCCATTTAAATGGGCTAACTCAAATGTGCACTTAGTGGAGATTTAAGTTCTCACCATCTCACTTTAATTAAGTGCCAAGTGATTATTAAACAATACATTTACAGAATTTTGACAACTGGGTAAGAGCTGTGCTTCTCCTACAGTGAATATTCCCCAGTAAATATGCTCATAATACTCCGCTGGCTTTTAATTAACACAACTCGCCCATAAAACTATTTATCTTTCAGGAAGAGATGGTTGTTTTGTGTGAGATGAGTGTCAATAGATAATTAAAATGTTTTTCCTTGAGAATATGCAACTACCTGGGATCTATGAATTTTGGACCTGGTTGTTATAAAAGTCCTTATTGAGATTTAACACTTGTTACCCAGTAATTATAGCAGGACCCTATCCTTTTAATGGGGCAGCAAGATAGTACAGTGGGCAGAGTGCTGGGTTTGAAGTCAGGAAGACTTGATTTCAAATCCAGCCTCAGAAACTTACTAGTTATATGACCTTGGTCAAATCACTTAACTCTGTTTGCCTCACTTGCTTCATCTATAAAATGAGCTGGAAAAGGGAATGGCAAACTACTCATTATTTTTGTTAAAAAAAAAAAAAGGGATCATAAAGAGTTGGATACAACTGAATAAAAACATCTTTTTAATATCAAAATTAAACAAATACTAAAAATGTAATCTAAAATGTTACAATTGGGTTACAGTTATGTGGGACATCTGACAAAATGTCACTACTTATTTGAATAACATTGACATGTGTCTCCTCCTTTAGTTCTCATTACAATGGACTAGTTATTCATTGAGGAAGCTTTTTGCTTGTGGTTTGTGCTGAAAGATCAAGGTTTCCTGGATTACTCTTTCATATGGAAGAGATTCCAGACAAGTCTTTTGGAAACCTTGGGTAAATGATGATATATATGAAAAGGATAGAAAACAGATTTTCTTTCTTCTTTCCCTTCCTTTCCTTTTTCTTCCCTTTCCTTTCTTTCCCTTTCCTCTCCCTCTCCCTTTCCCTCTTTCTCTCCCTCTCTCTCCCCTTTCTTTTTCTTTTTTCCTTTCCTTTTCTTTTCCCTCTCCTCTCTTCTCCTCTCCTCTGTTCCTTTCCTTTCCCTTTCCTTTCCCTTTCAATCAAAAGGGAATCAAAAAGTTAAAGAAAAAGAAACATAAGAAAGGAAAAACAACAACAAACAACAACGACAAAAGTGAAAATATTATGCTTTGATCCACATTTAGTCTCCATAGGTCTCTCTCTAGATGTGGATGGCTCTTTCCATTACAAACCTGTTAGAACTTCCTTGAATCGTCTCATTGTTAAAAAGAGCCAAGTACATCAAGTTAATCACATAATCTTGTTTTTGTTATGTACAATGTTTTCTTGCTGCTGCTCATTTCATTTAGCATCAGTTTATATAAGTCTTTTCAGACTTTTTTGAAATTATTCTGCTCTTCATTTCTTATAGAAAATAATATTCCATTACATTCATATACCATAACTTATTCAGCCATTCCCAAACTGATGGGCATCCACTCAATTTCCAATTTCTTGTCACTACAAAAAGCCCTGCTACAAACATTTTTGCACAATTTTCCCTTTTTTATGATCTCTTTGGGATACAGACCCAGTAGAGACATTGCTAGACCAAAGGGTATGTACAATTTGATAGTCCTTTGGGCATAGTTCCAAATTGCTCTCTAGAATGGTTAGATCAGTTCACAACTTCACCAACAATGCGTTAATGTTCAAGTTTTATCACATCCCCTCCAACATTTACCATTATCCTTTCTTGTCATCTTAGCAAATCTGAGAAGTATGTCAGAATTGTCGTAACTTGCATTTCTCTAATTAATGTGATTTAGAGCATTTTTATATGGTTTTAATTTCTTTACCTGAAAATTGTTCAGATCCTTGAATCATTTATCAACTGAGAAATGACATATTCTTTTAAATTTGAGTCAATTCTCTATATATTTTAGAAATGAGGCTTTAATCAGAAACACTGAATATAAACATTCCCCCCCCCACTTTGTTTCCCTTCTAATTTTGGCTGCATTGGTTTTGTTTGTACAAAATCTTTTTCATTTAATGCAAAAATATTGTTCATTTTGCATTTCATAATGTTCTCTAGTTCTTCTCCATTTATTATCTAGTCCTTCCTTCTCCACAGATCTGAGAAACAGACTATTTCTTATTCTCCTAATTTGTTTATAGTAATACCCTTTATGTCTAAATCATGAACCTCTTTTAGCCTTATCTTGATAAAAGGTGTCAGATGTTGGACAATGCCAGTTTCTGACATACTAATATCCAGTTTTCCCAGCAATTTTTGTAAAATAGTGAGATCTTATCCTAGAAACTAGAATTTCTGGGTTTATTAACCACTAGATTACTATACTCATTGACTATTATATTTGTGAACCTAATCTATTCCACTAATATACTAGTCTATTTTTTAGCCAGTGCCAAGTGGTTTTGATGACTGCTGCGTTATAGTATGGTTTTAGGTCTGATTCAGGAGCCCATCTTCTTTGCACTTTTTTCATAAATTCCCTTGAAATTTTTGACTTTTTGCTCTTCCAGATAAATGTTAATTTTTTCCTAGCTCTATAAAATAGTTTCTTAGCAGTTTGATTGCTATGGTGCTGAATAAGTGGATTAATATATGTAGAATTGTCATTTTTATATTAGCTCAGCCTACCCATGAACATTTGATATTCTTCCAATTGTTTAAATATAACTTTATTTGTGTGAAAAGTGTTTTGTAATTGTTCCTATAGTTCATATAGTTCCTGGCTTTGTCTTAGAAAGTAGACTCCCAAATATGGAATTTCTCTTTCTATCTCCTGCAGCTGGACTTTGTTGGTAACATATAGAAATACCAATGATTTATATGGGT